>JAOBBB020401905.1:0-17227 GCA_025331005.2 Zoanthus gigantus | reverse complement strand
GAGACTTTTTTGCTGAGGCTCTTGTGTTATAACCATGTACCTTGTCAACAGTAAGGAAGAATGAATCAAAGGCACAGGGTAATAACTTGTTATTATATTTGTACATAAAAGTTGATGTTGTAAGCGTAATAAGATCAGGAAATCTAACAAACTGTAATTGCTTAAATAAGGGGCTAGAGTGCTCATCAAACTGTGAAAATGTAATAATACGTACTGCTTTCTTTTGTAATATATATAATGTTTTCCAAGTAGCTTCATAAGTATTCCCCCATACAATTAAGCCATATATAAAGAATGGGTATATCAAAGCATAATACAAATTTTTGAGAATTAGTGAATTTACATAATAACGCAGTTTAGAAAGGAGACCAATACTCCGTCTGATTTTTTTAGCTATATATTCAGTATGTTGTTTCCAGTTAAGATTTGAATCAATATATATTCCTAAGTATTTGATGCAGTTAGTTTGCTTAATAGTTTTACTAGCAATAGCTAAATGAAAGTGTTGAGTGATTTTTCGCTGGGGTGGATGGAAAAGAACAAAATTAGACTTTTCTATGTTTAGAGATAACTTATTTGCACAGAGCCAAGCATAAACATTATCTATTTCAGCATTTATGTCAGATTCTAATATTTCCAGATTTCTATTACTATAAAAAAGATTTGCATCGTCAGCAAACAGATGAAATTCAAAAAGATCAGAGCACTGATGGAAGTCGTTTATATAGAGCAGAAAAAGCAAGGGGCCAAGGACAGACCCTTGAGGTACTCCACAAGTTACAGTTAATGGGTTAGATGTTAAATTGTTTACAATTGTGCTTTGCTTACGATTACTAAGATAAGATGTAAACCAGTTTTTAGCCACTCCTCGTACACCGTAATATTCAAGTTTGCTAATTAAGATACTGTGATTCACAGTATCAAATGCTTTGCTAAAATCTAGAAAGATTCCACAAGAAAATTCATGTTCCTCAGTAGCTCTGGATTTTGTCAACAATACTAAGAATAGCATGATCGGTCGAGTGCTTTTCTCTGAAACCAAACTGCCAATCCAAAAATATTTTGTTACTATTTAGGAATCTTAGTAGTCTTTTATACATGACTTTTTCCAGAAGTTTATTAAATATAGAAAGAAGAGATATTGGCCGATAGTTGTTTAAATAAACCTGAGAACCTTTTTTATGAACTGGTATAACATTAGCTACTTTAAGGCGGTCTGGCACTATACCAGCTGCAAAGGATGCATTAAATAAAATTTCTAGGGGTTTTGCTAAGATGTTTTTCAATAACTTTAAAATATCTATTGGGATGCTGAAGGGACCTGTTGCTTTTCCAAGCTTTAGTTTAGAAATTTCTTCTTCAATTTCAGCTGAGGTAACAGGAAAGATGTAAAAGCTATCACATACTGAGGTTTTCATAAAATCATGATGGGATAACTCTACATTTGGAACAGAATTTGCAAGATTTTTACCAATGCTAGCAAAGTACTTATTGAAAGCATTAGCAATATCTTTTGAATCAGTAATTTCAAGATCATTATCAATAATCTTGACAATTTTATTATTGGTCTTTTGTTTGGTTGGGATAATCTCTCTAATGCCTTTCCAAATCCGCTTTGTGTCATCAGCATTTACAAAAAAGAAATTATTGTAATAGAGTCTTTTACTTATCTTTATCAGGTGATTTATTTTATTTCTGTACACTTTAAATTTAGTATGATAATAAGTGGACTTTGATTTCAGATATTTATGATATAGTTTATTCTTAATGTTGATAGATACTTTAATTCCCTGTGTTATCCAAGGCTTGGAATGAAATTTCATTTCATTTCTAGATAACTGTCTTACTGGAGCATGTCTATCAATTATTTCAGATACTTTATTATACAAACAACTGAACATTGTAGATGGTTCAAAATCAGAATGGAATGTTGACAACCAGTCTATTGATGATAATTCATCAATTAAAGTTGACTTATTAAGTTTTGAGTAGTCTCTTTTATAAATCTTTGTGTCAGAATTTAAATGCAATGGCTTATTGAAAATAATAAAATTAGGTAAATGATCTGTGAGATCATAAACTAGATTACCACTTATAACAGTATGTTCGATAGAATTAAAAAAAATATTGTCAATAAGTGTAGAGGAGTGACTAGTAATTCTGGTTGGTTGCAGTATTTGAGGCTGAAAAAAGAAGGAGCCTAGAGTGTTAATAAAATTTTCTGAGTCTGCATGTGAATTGATTTTCAACAGATCGATATTGAAATCTTCCATTATGAGGCTCTCGAATTCTTCCAAACGTTCGCCTCGGTTTTCACCAGGCTATGAAGGCACGGAGAACATGTTTATTTCTTAAATATCAATTTTTTTGCTTTGTACTCTTTAGGGATATCTCTGTTCTCCATGTTGTTATGTATACTTTTTGGTCATAAGCATCCATCCCATATTTAATAAAAACCCAGAGGCTGAAGAAAGGTAAACAAAAAGCAAATAGTTTCACTTTCCTTTGTTGGAAATATATTGTGGTTATTTTACCTTAGATCATGGATATTTTAAGGTTATGCGGTTGTTATTGTTTGTATTATTACTCAGAGTGCAATTTTTTAGGAATATAGTCACTGAATTTCTGTAAGATATACAATTTCCATTTCAGAACATTCGTAAATTCATTGAAGGCCCCTGAAGTCCAATGATACAAGTTGAATTTAAGAATATCGGGAGAATAAAAACATTATTTTTATTGTTATATATTATGCAAACATAAACTACTATGGAATCTAACGAAGTTGAAATTTTAAGTAGCATTTGATCTATTTCGTAACTGCATAAATATTTTTTCCAATAAATACAGTTGATCACTTTCTGTGTTACTTTTGTATGTAATATTATGAACAAGGACAGTAGGATGCACATAGAAGAAAGTTCACATTGTTTGACTTAAAACAGTTGTTTTGGATATTAACCGCTGTCTGGTTAGCCTAGTTTGCAAGATGCCAGTCCACCGTGTGGGAGGCTCGGGTTCGATTCTCAGCCGGACCAACACTCAGGGTCTTAAAATAATTGAGAAGGTGCTGCCTTTGTTATAACATCAACAAATGGTTAGACCTTCGCGTCTTCTCGGATAAGGACGTTAAACTGTTGGTCCAGTCTCCCGATCCTCTATCGGGGGACTTAAAAGAACCGATGCACATCTATCGTAAAGAGTAGGTGGTGATCCCGATGTTGTGTGGTCTGTCTCTTCTACTGGGAGCATTATTTTAAAATATATAAAGAATATTTGTGAGCCGCTGTAGCGGAGGATCTATGTAAGTCTCTCAACTGTCAGCTCTGTAGTTGTTTGTAAAGCGCATTTAAACATTTATATGGATAAGTGCGCTATATAAAATCAATGAATTTATTTATTTATTTATTTATTCATTTATTCATGTATTTATTTAAATGTGACTTTACGAACCAGCATTTTACTTAAAATGAACCACATTAAAAGCTTATCAGAAATCCACCATTCTGATTGGCTATTCCACTTGCGATGTCACATTTGTCATGTCCCTAAATATTTTATTTCGGTATGTGAATAATCGTTGCAGTTATGTACGCAATAGTAGCAATTGTAATGAGGAAGCCTGAAAATTACTTTAGACTTCTGGGGCCAGTTGTTTAAAAGTTGATTAGCACTAACCCAGGGTTAAATTTTTAACTCGTTTTCTTGTTTTCAATCTTACAGGAAAGGATTTGAGCTGTAAAATTGCATGGGATTAACAAGTTTTGTCCTTTAAAAATCCAAATAGTATTCTTGAAGAATCGTTCACCTTTTCTTTAAGAAGAAATCGCTCCTTGAATTTTCGCTTAACCCAGGGTTAAAGTTAACCAGCTTTTGAACAACTCAGCCCTGCTTGTCAATTTGCTTGAATCATTTTCAACTTTCTTTTATCGCGGTACAAATTCAGTTTTCATCAAAGAAGTCCGATTGTACGTGCTGATAAAATATGAGAGACATTTGTTTATTTATGTGAACAAATAAGCCATTAAAACATTCAAATGTTCTGTTCTAAATGAAGTAAACTTGACTCACCTCCGGTTCCTTCTCCTGCATCTCCTGTCTGTCCATCCCCCCCTGGGTTACCGTTGTTGTGAGTGTTAGTCCCTAACAACAAAACAAGAGCAATATTTCACCATACATATATGCAAGACCGTTCTTGAAAAAAAAAAACAGGTAGCGCTCGCTAAGAACACTATATATAAAACTAACTTCATAACACTAACTTCATTACACAGTAGAAAGTAAAGTAACATTAAATCATCTATAAGTATAAAGGACTACAAGCCAGAACACTACAGAATAAGTACAATTAAGCCCTCAGCTTACCAGTCCACTGAATATGAACTAAATCCTTTTTGCTGTTAATTTCAAGCCTGTTTGGAATGAAATCATATTCAACAGCTGGATAAACTTGCACAATATTCCCTCTCTTGCCGCGCACATTAATATTTCTGATGTCCAAGTTCTCTGGGATGTTTCGATCTTTGTTTTTTCTGCTAAGTAGTTTAAACAAGTGGGAGCGGTCTTGGAAAGTGCGTCCAAACTGCGCCGTGTTGATGGCCAGTCGAAGTGGCATCATGTTTGCTCCAATGTCGACAGCTGGGTTTTGTTGAACTGGCGACTGGATTCCTTTGTTTCTGCAACAAAATGAGGTCACGACTGATTGAGCTCTGTGTTACATTCTCCTTTAAAGGAGAACTGAACCCTAAAATTGACTTTTCATCGTTTGAAAATTTAGGCATAGCCGAACAACTATATGAAGTTTTTTAAAGCTCTTAGCCGAGCAGTTCAAAAGTATTCGATGTTTTGTTACAAATCGACAAGATTTGATCGGCGGATCAATATGTGATGTCAGCGGTCGTTTATGACGTAGGTAAAGATAAGTCCAATTTTTCAATATAAAAAAAATCAGAAAAAGAAACCTTTAAACTTAAAGAGATAACAATGCTAATAAACACTTTCCATCTGCAAAAAAATAAAAATAAAAAATGAAGACTTTTAACGACTTTTAATAACCTGCAGAGGCCCTGAGTATGTATATCCCACTGTTTTGACGAGCCACTGGTCTTTACAAATCTCACGGAATCATGTTGCTCTGACAAAACAATACGATATACTGTACACACTGCGCATAACTGCAAAATTGCTTAAAATTGCAGCGAAGTTTTGTCGATGGTAGATAGTCGGTACTTCCTGTGTAGCAGCAGCAGTAATCTTACCTGTCTTGATTGGAGCTCGCGTTTGTGTTCACTGGATCATAGTCATCAGTTGATATGTTGTACCTGCAATAAACGAAGCAAATCTTTAACATAAATAGTTATTTCCACGCGATCCGGCTGGATGCAAAACAGGTTTTCCAAGACTTAGCTTACAATCGTGTCGGTGTTATAAAGAAGATTAGCAGTAAACATTCGAAAAGTCGCGTAGTATCTAATTGACTACTGTACGTCATGAGACAACGAAAAAAAATTATTTTAGTAATTAATAATCAAGCTACCATGATGAATAACAACTGTTCCACAAGCTGATCATTGATAATTCTTAAGTTAATGTCTGAATACATCAGTATACAACTTGAAGTTATGTTTTGTTTTTATGTTATGATTCGTCTGATGTTCGTTCTCTGCGTTCTCTATTTACTGACAGTAGCAGCATAATTAGTTATACACTGGTCGAGAGACACCGAGAACAAACTAGCCATCCCTAAGCCACCCACCAACTACCTAAAAGATAGCTTTAGTTACAGTCGTGGTGCGGTTTTATGGAATAGCCTTCCGGTCTGGTTGTGGCAAGTAAATACTTGAAGCAAATTTCGAGCTGGCTGCAGTGACTTCTTCAATTATATTTCATAATAAACACGGCACTCATGGAAAGCAGGTTCTTTTAATATAAAACACTAATAGTATATCCTTTATATTAACAGTTTACCAATAATATCATATATATTTATATTATGTAACTATTATGTAATTTTATCATTTTGTCAACAAATTACAAATTTAGTAAATTTGTCGTTTAATAGTTATATTGTAAATCCTGATGAGTTTCACCGTGTATAAATAAAAAATCTATCTATCTATCGTAACGAACAAAAAATTTCATGACGAAGGAAACGAGTTATTGGTCCTTTACTATACACACATACTTTAGCTAAATCCTTTACGAGCCAGGTGGCCCATGGAGCCGGCGCTTATCTCCGGTTTCTGTAGTGCTAAGCGGATGAGAGTCTTTGAAACCCCCTGGACAGGACACTAATCAATCGCAGGTTAGCTCCCAGCAGACGCTGTTATTCATTTACCTACCCCAGAAGGATGGAAAGCTGAGTTGGCTTAGGCGGAAAAGAAGGTCGCATAAATATTCGAATCTCGGCAGAGTCAGGATAGAACTGGGGACCTTGCGGTCGGAAGGCAGAGATCTTACCAACTGCACCAACCATGCCCGCCCTTTGCTAAGATATGCAAGATATGCGCGTGCTAAAAAGAAAAAAGTTTACATTGTATTGTTTCTTTGAAAATAAAGTGCATTTTAATCCCATTATTTTGGTAAACACTAAAACAACTGTCCCTCTCACGGTCGGTACCTAGCGCTAGATATATACCGCGTCTTTGAATATATCCACCACTATTGTTTGCTATTTTCACTCAAGTTGAAATGGCCGAAGAATAAACATTTCTATTCGTCTCTCCTTTGGTGGATAGTTGCTAATTGTTGTGTCGTACAAAATTTTAGTTTGAATTATGAAATTAAAATTGCTTTGAAGCAGCTACTGCTGTGATTTGCGTTTCGTATAAAACCTATAACGCGCAGTTTGCTCGTTGGCTTACGACCCCAATGCCAGTGATGGTGGCCCGTCTTTAAACAAATTTATCTGCAGGGACGTATACGTAAATATGTCCTTGCGTACAGCTGAAATCTGGATATTTTTTTATCCATTTTTTCGTTCAGTGTAGGTTACCGAAAACTCTAAAAAAGAATAAGCAATCAAGTTCTGCATTTTTTGTCCCAATTGTATGTAAACGGTTCCGCGGATATAGTTGGAAATGGCATTTCCGAGGCCCTAAATATCAAAATTTTCTAGGTAAGCAGACCGCCTCTAGTTTGAGGAGCCTTCGGCGCTCCAAATTTCGGCCCTGTGCGTACACCTTCAAAATTTCACGCTACGCCCCTGATTCTGCCTTAGTTCATAGTTGTTTCTGATTTATAGTTGTTCAATTCCTGTTACAAGATTGGACGGAGTTTAGTTATCAACACTAAAAACTAAGTTATTAGGTACTCGGCGCAAAGTTAAGCTGTGGGTACACGCTGCAATTCTTGCTCGCGCTCGCAATGCAATTTCGAGTGTTTGTTGCAGTGAAAAATTGCAGTGTCTATTATATGAAAAAAGTTTGAAATGAAAGTAAAATAATTTCATTCCATTATACAGCTTGATTGGGTGATACACGCTGCACTTTTTCTCGCGCTCGCAACGCGATGCATCATCATTGCAATTTTTGTTTGTTTGTTTGTTTGTTTGTTTGTTTGTTTTTTATAAAAATGTAGACTAGTGAGCAGCACTGTGCGTTCTAATATTGTTCTGTTGTTCTCCTACGCGTTTCGTTTAACTAGCGTAGATTTCTTCAGGGAGTTTTACAAACGACATACATTTGTAGCCCGTATTTAAGCTAAAGTATCTGCTTATCTTCTAAAGTGTCTGCTTATCTTCTGTATAGTTTGGCCGGATTTACGAAAAAAGAACAGGCATGTCAGTGTAACAGAAGGAAAGCAATTTTGTTGTTGTTTTTTTTTTTTTTTTAATATTTAAATTAATTAATTAAATCACGGGGGTCACGGTTTTGACAAGTTTTAGCTAATTTGAATAGGATTAGTGCATTGCGAGTGAACATCAATGATAGACGATGCAATTTTTAGTTTTCGCTAATTTTAATTGTGCAATCCTGAAAATGTTGTGGAGAAAAGTTAAAACTTTTTGAATTTTCTGCAACAATTTTTTGCTTTGCGAGACATTGTTGATACACACTGCATTTTTGCTTCGCGCTGGCAACGCAACAAAAAAGCAAAAATTGTATTGCGGCATTTGCGCGCGCGAGAAAAAAATTCACCGTGTACTCACAGCTTTATTAATATCTTAATCTTTTTAGTTTGCCGACTTCTCACCTTCACTGATTCTTGACAAGTCAACCAATTAATGATTGCGCTCTAGAACGGTTTTTGTTTAACTCTACCAGAATTCCTCCTTTTAGCCTAATTGCATAAATGTAAATTTTGGTGTGATTTTAAATGTCTAATATTGTTTTACTTAAAATATAAAAAAAACAACCAAGGTGGGATAAACATCTTGCAACAAAAAAATACAAAAATGTCATCTTTTACAACTGTATTTCTTCCTTTTGAGTCAGTAGTTTTAGTAAAACTACATATTCCGATTGGCGAAATGACAAGCACCAAGACCAATGACAAGACTGACCAATTAACGTAATTCCATTGTATACGTAAACATGAAACCAATAGCTTGTTTCAGTTGGCCGCCATGAAAGCTCTTTCATATTCCTGATCTGGTTTTAACAAAGGTCTTTAATGAGCGCCATTAGGAGTAAATAAATGGTGCTGCAACATGAGATATAAACAGATAGAAATCAACACTTGGTAAGGTGGTTAGTTTTCACTCCCACGCATTCACCGCGCGTGACCTGACAAAGCGATCAACTGACCTTAACGTGATGTGATCTTTCTCCTTTCGGCAAGAGAATCACTTTATTAAAGCCTTCAGAAGCTATACACATTTTATTTTTTTATAAAAAACAAAGAATATCAAAAAATAACGAGGGTGAGGTAGGCCAGAAATTAAAAACAGTTAAAAAACAAGCTCAGGCTGTGGCTGAAAAAGCGTTTGTATTTGAACTGAGCTGAGTATTTTACTTCCGTAATTCTATAAAAACACAAAGAGAAGCAGTATCAGTTTTCATTTTATATTATGTTTCTACCATTGTACCCAATTGAATGATATATGTCTTAATAATAAAAGTTTCTTGTCCGTTCATTTTTAACTAATTTCTTATCATTTTAAACTGCTTGTAGAAATATAAACAATTTAAGAACAATTTAAGGATGAAATCACCAAAAAAAGAAAAAAAAAAAAACAATGAGCCTTGGCAAAAATGACTCTTCAAAAAAGTGTGTAGCTTTAGAGAAACCATTCCACTCAACAGAACAATTTGTTTAATCACAAGGTGGCGAATGTTGAATAATGACACAGCCATACAGCCACTTCAGTTTATCACCAATGGAATCACCAACATATGTACAAAAGAAGACATTTTCTAGGTTGTGTATCAATGAATTAGGAAACTTGCAAATGTATAAGCCCTTAAACACTATCAATTGACATATAATATTGACAGATAAACACTTTGAATGTATCAAAACAAAGCTTTAGTTCATAAAACAGTGCTTCAGTGTTAAAATTGTTTGCATGACATTTGTGAAAAATAAACTTGTATCTCTTGTCAGAGAGTCAAGTTAGTGGAGTGGTCATCAACCGTACCCATATGGCGCAGGTCGTTGGCGGCTGGCCAAGATCTCCCTCCGATTAAGGGCTTTCTCCGCCGCCGGGCTATTCGGCTTTCCTCATTTTTTTACATTCGCATCAGGTTTGTGCCCGTCAAGCAATTCAATACAAGCAACAAGCAACCTCTAAGAGTTTGGACGAACATTAGTTTTATAAAAACATGTGATGAATGAGAAGAATATATATTGCTTTTTTAGAAACTATATGTTTGTTTTTAAAAAGTGTAGTAAAAAAAGCAAGAGGTACAACAAAATGAACAATCTAAAAACTAAACATCGCATCTCGAAAGGATACTTTTATGATATTTAAAATGACATGCGTGCATGAAACAGATAGTGGTTGTAAGTTTGTGTGTGTGAACAATTTACCGGAAGACTATCAAGGATACAAAGATGTTTTTTTAAGCAGAAGTTTCAATATATGCTTATGCCAACTAAAGGGAAAAAAAGCGCTTCTGACGTATTTATTTATTTATTCATTCAATTAAAATATGTTGCCGACCCCTCGCATTGAGGATTACTGGCTGGCACGAATGGCTTAACGTATCTGGCTATGGATGGTGTGGCGAAAGGAAACGCACAAATATTCAACCTTAGCCAGATAGGGAACCTAACCCAGGTCCTTCGCTTTACAGCAGTGAAAGATCTGACGTCGTAACGAAGTGAGCAAAGCTCACACCATCATTCTACGTTGCACTTGATGCTGATCAAATTTATATTGTTCAAGACAATTAACAGAATGTACATCTTTTAAAGCCTCCAGTGTTACTGAACGGGTCGAATGCCTCAGCTAAACGTTTACAAGAGGACTGAGAAATCAGTGTTGGGTTGCCTTTTCATTTCATACAAGCATTACAGACTACACAAGCAAATTTGTAAACTAAACGTTAACACGAACGGATAGTCTTGCACGACAGGCTAATAGAATTTTAAAAGACAAAAAAAATTATTTGTTATTATGGTATTTAACTAATGTTATTACAGACCATCATGACAGTTTAGTTTGAACTAAAGAGGAAGTCTTTTTTTGATCGAGTTTTCCGGGAAAAAGGAATTATGTATAATAGAAATGTATATATAATGTATGTTTTGTTAGCATTCTCTGACTGACTGTTATACATAAGCGCACTTTCTTCAATGAAAAATCTGCTCTTAACCAGCGATTTTAGAACACTATTTTGAAACGTTCAACAAAGTTCTTTTTTCTGTTTTTTCTTATCAATTACCTATGCGCCAAGGGCTTTACGTGTCAAATATAACTGATGATCGGTTGTTTGACTGTCACGTCGAAACATGACTTTTTTTTAAAAAAGCAGAAAGGTTCTCAGATTGTTATAGTCTCAGACAATTTCTATCCAATCATCATTATTTAAAAGCTTCATTCACTATCACTCCGTGGAAAGCTCACAGCGCAGACATTGCCTTAGGCTTAGGGCAAAGTTGATATCCAGCCTCATCGCACGTTATCGTTTCCACTTGCGTGTCTCCAAAGTGAGTGACGGCTCGTTGTTAAGAAGGTGATGATGTGGCGCAAACAGTTAACATGACAGTTAAATCTCATTGACCAAATCATTTCGAATGATCACGGTTCATTTAGTCACGCAATTCGAGATTATGTCTCTCACTCCCAGAGTCAGGTACACTAACAAAACAAACGATCGAGAATTATATGTTCAGTGACATTGACCCAATAAAGCACGAGCTACGCATGCCACTAACCTGAGCTGGAGGACGTAAATATGTTTTCCGTCACAACAAGGATCTTAAAAATATCTGACCTGGATCTTCAAAACGTGTGGCCTGATACGCAGTCATCTGACCTAAGGGTGTACCCTTAAAAGGGAAAACGCTTAAGCGATTTAAAAAGTTTTCAAGTTATTAATATTGAGCGGCGAGCTGGCAGTTTTGCAGACAGCCAACAATCATGAAAGGATTTTACAGAAGGGACGTATTCTAAACAATCGCTTTTTCTTTAGGGAAAAATAACTGATCACCCAATGCTTCACTGGCCAATGTTTAACTTAATGTTTCTATTGCAGAATTGAAATAGTAGGTTAAAAGCTTGCTTTGGTTTGTTAGGTTTGTTTTTATCTTTTTATTTTTAAGCGCATGCATGGCGTTATTGGGTAGAGATCAAAAGCACAAGTCAAAAGAATTGAGCAGAAAAAATATAAAAACTTATATTCAAAGCTTGTTAACATTGCCGGATAAATGTGTTGTTTGACAATACTTGAAGACTCCAAATGTGGCTCCAGGTGGCCCTTGAATTATGATTTTCATTTTCAGTGTTACAATTTCATGATCTTTTGACCCTTATTAAAATCTGTAGCTTACACAGATCAAACGAAAGTCGAAACAGACTCTGGAACTTGGGGCTGGAAGCGGGATGGTGAATAATGAATAATGAAACTAAGCTTCTTACGGATACTAAAAAATTTTTCCTGGAAATAGAATCATAAATAACCTCAAAAGAAAACAAAGATTATGACTTTTAGAATTGTGAAATAAAATGAATAATAACAAAAAAATTGATTTGAATGAATAAAAATCGACAAAAAAGAAGATTAATCATGAGCAATCCCATGCATCTGAATTATTTCTCTTAATTCTAGCCGGACTGGCATGGAATCACTATACTTCTAACTGAGAAATTGGTGACCTGCAACACCTGCGATTCTGCGTAGCAAGCTTTGCGTCTGGCCCGAAACCAAAAGATAGGTAGGCTCATTCAAACGGATCAAACATGTTAGTCTAACATTATCAAACGTTGTTGGACACAACATCAGTTGACCCGTTTGAACAGCAAAATCAAACATGTTGGTAGTTAGATGACGTTGGACTGAGTTGGACGATGTTGGATGAAGTTTGCTTTGTTCAAACTTTTCATTTAACATCGTCCAATATTTTTATTCGCGTGATCCAAAGTATGCCATAATTTCGTGCCTGGTACTGAAATTCAACATTATTGGTTGGTGTTGGATTCGTTTAAACACTCCAGCATTCAAACACAATTCAACACCGATCAAACACCGTTCGCTCTGCTCTGTGTAGCCGTAGCTTTAAATACCCGTAAAATGGAGCACTGACAGAGGGAGGGGGTAAAGGACGCACCGTCGGCTTCCACTAATAACAGTTCTATGAACTGACGGAGCTACCGACGTTAAATAAAGAAACCTTTACCTTTACACCACCCGACAATGTTGGATAATATTTGACCAACATGTTTGATCCATTTGAACGGGCCTTAATCTAAAAAAGTATACTGTTCTTGATTGCTACTGTAGCAGTTGCTCCCGACTCAATGTCTTATTAAATTCTTTTTCTCAACTTGGTCCAAGGTTGAGAAAAGCGATTCCATATTCTACCAGAAATAAAAGAAAATACTATTTCAAAAAGATATCAAACAGTGGAGAACTTAGGGGAGGGGCCCACTTTATTTCAATAAACCTACACTGTAGCCGCGAAAACTTAATATTGTCTTATTCCAGTTTAGACAGAAATTGTATTTTTATCCCAAGATGTGGATAAAAATATTTGTTGAAAATGTAAACAAGATGTATTGTAGCAACCATTTAAGACGTTCAGGGAAAGTTTGGATTATGAGGGAGTTCGGGACTGGGCCTAGAATTCGGAAGTTGGGTCCCACCTTTTTAAAATTCCTGGACCCACCCCCGTTAAAAATGCACTTTTATTAATAGTAAACACTTAAAAGTCCTATATTAATGTCCACAAAACATTAAATATCCTTCCGAATTATATAATTACTTATTTTGCAGCTGAATCGATTGCTGTTATCCCTTCCTTTTTCTATTTTCTTTGCTTTAAAAAGATTATTTTCAACTCAGCATTCTAAATATATTGAACCATTAATAGTACGGGAACATTGTTGTTCAAATTTTTGTTTCCCTTTTTTTCAATATTATCATTTAGTATCGTATAATCCTCTGTCCTGTCTAGACGAGACTTAACTATTTTCAGGACATGCAGAGGAGTTTATTTACTATAATATACATACCGAAATAAAGTCGAAATTTGTAGTTTGCTCGTTGATTAGAAGCGAAGTGTGAATCCCTGGGAAACTGTCATCGTATAAGCTCAATAGAAAGAAACAACGGTAATAGGTAATTAAATCAAGAAAATCGTATTTCTCAAAGTAGTCCTATTTCTGTTCATGATAATATCATTGCATGGTATTTTAATTATAGAAAATAGATGGGTTAAAATTGTTTCACCTAACCAGACTAACCTGAACTGTACATGTTTTTGAATGTAATTTTTGTGAGTTTGAGTAGAATTAAAAAAAAAAGAATTGATACACATCACGATTACAATTCTGCACTTTTGACTATTTTCCAGTAAAAGTTTTAGTTTTTTGAAGAATAGAATTTAGGAAAATACAACTTGGCTATCAAATATCATGTGACAGTTGTTTTTATGCGTTAAAAAATGGCAAAACCTAGAAATATCTGAACAACATTTAATCAACTGATTACCGGTTGTTTTGTTGGTCTGTGAAAGCGATTTTGATCAGAAAATCGATTGTTATTCTAGTAGTAACTAAACGCCCTAAAAACCACAGGGACAGTATGGCGTTTTATAAACTTTTCCTTGGGAAAGAAAAAAAATTTAGGTAACCAGGCTATCGAGAGCGAGTTGTGTTAGCCTCGTTCTGAGGTCAAATAAATGTTTTGGCGGTCTTCAGACCAGTCATTCCACATCTGACCTTAAGAGTGCGTTGTGGCAGGAATTTGATTACGAGAAATCATGTAGAGTTTTTTTTTTTTTGTTTAAACTCTACATTTGCATCAACAAAGGTAAAAAAAAAAAAAAATTTGAAATGCTTAACAACGAATCTGTGGTTACATGGTTCAAGGGACTCGATGGCGATGAAAGAGTCGATCTGATGTGTCTGTTACTTGACTGCTGCCTTCCATGGGAAGTTCGTTTCTTTGGGACTTATCTTGAATCGCTTGCCCAAAAAGATTTTGCAGCTCTGCGAGGGCCTGAGAGCACAGCTAATAACCCGTCCGAGTTAGGCTACTTGTATTGTATTGAGGACAGCGACACGAGAAAACGGTTGTGTGTTTCTGTGGCGCTGTTACACTCGACAAACCGGCAAGCCGCAGGGGTGCTCTTTGACATACTTAAGGATTTGCATGTCCAGCTTTTCGGAACCTCTGGAGGAGAAGACGAAATTTTTACGGAGCTATCATTGCTTTTAACTATGACTTCCAATCATCCAGCCTTCTCTTTTAATCAAAAAAATATTCTGAGGTCAAAACTTAAACAGTTGAGAGAATCCAGAAGCAGTTGCTCGGATTGGAGCGAAGAGTGTTTCGAGGTAAGAGCGACAAATTTATTTCAATTTCTATTAAATATATGTATACTATTCATATTTTACCATGTTTATGTTAAAGATACTATGTTTTGGGGTATCCAGTATCTGTGAAAATAAATACGCTTTAATTAACCATCTAATCTCTAACATAAATAATTGCTATTATAGCAGTTTTTCTTGCTGGCTTTAAATTATGTTTTTAATTTTGGTATTGGCGAGGACAGATGACAGTAAATGGGTAATCTTGAAATGATCAAAATAGGAGTCGTGTTTCTGAAATATTTTGTTTACAGACCATTTCAGAGTCAAGCACGACTTCTTCAACATTTTTTTCTGATCTGGATCCGATTGACAACGACGAAGAAAATCAATACGGGATGGAGAAGTGCGGAGTTGAAAGCAGAGCCGAAAAGAAGCTCATTTCTGAGAGCGATGAGACGAAACATCCACCATCAGGTAAAATTAATTAAAAAAAAAACTTCAACTTACATTTATTCAGCGGGCGGGGGTGAGTTTTCTCGTTAAAATTTATTAGCAGTTAAAAGTATTTCTGGATATATTTTGAAGCCTTTGAACCAATTTTATAATTTTTTAAGCTTGGAATATTATTTCGCTGAGGTCGGATAATTCTTTCATGCTCGCTAATTTCAAGCTATCTTGACCTCTTTTTTATATTATAAAATGCGTATCTTTTAATGTAACATTTTAGAACAAAATACCTTTGAACCATAGCGTGATTGTGACTACCGATTTGCGATACGTTGTACATTAAACGATTGAAGATTTGCATAAGTTTTTGAGGGCTGTGATCGGGGAAAAACCAGCTGCGTGCAAGCTGAGAGAACTTGGCGTGAAGTTGGCAGAACCCTTGACCCGTTGGAATACACCCAATGTCTGGGACAGCCTAAAAGTTTCTCACGCTGAATAAGAAAATTTATCATATTTGTCGCGAGAGTCAGGTGAAATTTAATTGCTGTCTTTTAAGATTAATTTTCCCTTTTTTATGATTTTTTTGAAAGTCAGAGAGTACGTTTTTTTAGTAGTAATGCATGAACGAGTTGCAATGGTATTTATAAAATGTGAAATACAACACGGCTGACACATGTCATGTAAACTGCTGCGATAGCAGGAATTTTATGAGGAAGAAAGACTCATTCAAAAATTAAAGTTATTTATTTAGAATTTTTCATTAAATGTCAACAGTCTTTTATTAAAAGCCAAAATATATTTCATTTTTACGTTGTATGGGTTGCTAATACTCAATATTGACTGTCGCCAAATAATTTCCATGGTGTTTTTTTATTTACGAGATAAGCTTACAAGGAACACAGACTCTTCTTTGTCTAATTGGTCTGGATTTTACAGCAACATCCGTCCACTTAATATCCATGAATAAATTCTTTGATTTCAAATACTTAAGTTTTGATACAAACTGATAAAGATAATTATTCTTTTATTTTCTCAGTGGCTTTTGTAATTGAAAGCACTTAGCATATTTTGCAGAACAAACTGTTTAAGCTTATTCAAAACAAAAGTGACGTCAAGCGGTAGTAAAGTGTTTGTCAAAGACTTTGCTTTTGTCATATACTCAGACAGTTCATATATAAACTTATCCGAGATAAAACTGAAAATGCAAAACTATGCATTTTCTAAACTATGCAAATCTTTTCATTTATAAAGTGCACCCTGTGTTTAGCATTAATAGTTGTTTGAACATTGACAAATCGAGACAGAATCTCGCAGCATGTACAAAACTTTGGCTCTACCACTGAGCTCAGGAGTTGTGTGTATTTTGGAAGATTATAAGTTAATAGTGAAATTGATGCCTTCTTTTATGTACATTTGAAGTTTGGTAAACTTTTCTCCATGATTTGACATCATGCTATTCTTTTGCAATACCCAATTTCATTAATTAGAGTACACTGTTCTTTGTATAAATTGTGTTTATTCCTCAGTCACATTTCTCCTCCTTTTAGTTTTAGTATACATACATTTGCAAGAAGTAACCTAATATTTAGAGTAATAGTTGTGATATTTCAACTTAACATTGTACATAGAAACTCTTCTGTGCAAACAATTTGGATAATAAACTTTGTTTTTTTATTTTAAATTCCACACTCCTAAGGTGTACAAATTCTTAATCTTTTTAACAATGACTGTTGATATATATATATATATATGGTACTTCTGGAACAGCATCGGGTTGCAGTTGTTGGTGGTTAAGGACAGTTGTTTTTGTTTTTCTTATACTGTTATTCCTTTCTATACCTTTCAAAATTTTTCTGA
>JAOBBB020401802.1:0-17235 GCA_025331005.2 Zoanthus gigantus | reverse complement strand
CTTCTATTGGTGAGGGCAAAAAAACGTCGATTACAATTTTTTTTACGGTGTAATTTGTTTTAAGGGCCGGTTTCTCACTTTTAAATTATGCTTTTGACGTCACAGACCAGAAAATAATTTGGTAGTTACCAGTCCCCCATCGTTTGGCCAAGGTGAATCCGTAAGTAATTTTTCAAAACATGAAACTCTAATTACACTATGAAGAAAAATCTGAATCGAATTTTTCTTCATTAGTGTAATCACCATTTGAAGGTAAGGACATTTTATACATACAAAAACCCCACAACTTATATATACACTTCAGAATTGTGTGATAAGATTTTAGTGTATTGAACTTGGTAACCTGCTTTGTCATGTTTCTGTTTATTGCTTGAACTCTTATATGCGTGTTTGTAAACAGTTTCTTAATCCAATGTCTATACACATTGATATTATTAACATTTTTAAGGTACTAGGTGATGACTTACAAGTATTCTAAAATCAACAAATAAAATTAGTCAGCCATAACAATCAAAAACATGTTCTTCTCTAAATCAAAAAAGGTGTAACTTTAGGACGTGTAAATTGTAACAGATATTTTTTTTAGTTGGAGCCGTTAGTATTACATCTTCTTCTTCAACGATGACAGGACGTATATTTTGGTATTAATGTCATCGTTAAAAGCTCGTGTATTAGAATTAAGATCGATTATTTGTTCAATTTCTATTCCCCTCAAATTTTGGTAAAATTCAGTTGAATTTTTTCCGCCCAAGAATTTCTAGATATTAAAAGGTAAAGCTAGACCCTTTATGACTCCAGTGACTCATTGGCCCGACACTTGTCTTCGGTTTCTGCAGTGTTTTGCAGGTGAGACTCGTTCGGACGGGACACCAGTCCATCGCAGGATCCATCTCAATAGTCCGCGACCTTGTAAGATTGTACATTGGGTGTGTTTTCTAGTGATCAAAAGTTTTTTTCACCAGCTCTGGCAATTAAAGCTATCACAGCACAAATGTTCTTGTAGCTAACGTGAAGCCACGATAATGGGCACTGTGACTACGCATTATTTAAGGAGAAAAGCCCGCTACCAACGTGGCCATAGTGCCCATTACCGTGACTTCAAGTTCGCTACTAGCACTTTTATGCTATCTATACTTGACCTTGATCTATATTGCCACATCCCAGAACCACTGCGTTTTTACTTCATCTAAAGCTATCACACACCACTTGTTGTGACGTTATGGAGACAACTGAGTAGAATCAGTTCCCCTATATGGGAAATACACCAATCATCATTGGTTTGCTCCCCTGAAATACTCTTTCTCGTATGCGTGGAAAGTTGAGTCAGCTTTGGCAGAGAAGATTACACGTAGTTTTATGTTCAAATCTCGGCACTGTGCCGGGGATCGAACTGGGGACCTTGTGGTTGAAAGGCAGAGGTCTTACCAACTGCGCCACCGTTCAGTTTTCAGGTACTACTGCCATGCTCAGGTATTATTGCATACTTTGTCAGCGGTTTTTCATTGAGTTTATACTCTTGGGTGTCAAATATATGAGATTGGAAAAAGCGATGGATTACAAAACATTTTTGAAACTAATTAGCGTGGGGAATAAGATAAGAAAACAATTGCTTCTTGCGGCTACAAAATGTTAGAAACTTGAGAGTAGTAAAATATTAATGAGATTTTTGTTTTCCGTAGCTGCTTAAATGTATTCTCTTTCTTCAATAATTTTCAAATTAGCAGTAAAAACCAAAGAATCAAGGAGGCAAACTTATGTCTTGAAACCGAAACCAATGTGGGGCCAGCATATGTTACTCCATTTCTGACAGATTCGAATTCTGACAATACTACGGAATTTAGTGGTAGCCCGGATTATCAATGTTGTTCATAACTTAGTTATCTCGGCCCTACCATTGTGTGGATGACAAGTCTGTTAATCAGTTTTTTCTTAGTTGTTCTTTGTTAGTACACACATTGTGTATCGAAATTAATTTGCCAAGATAAAAATTGTGTTGAATCAAAAAACAAAAAAAGATTCTGCACAACATCTCAAAAGTTGCAAAGAAGCCAACCTGCCTTTCGTTTAGTGGGCTGATGTAAACTTGCTACAGTCGGTCAATATAGGGACGGACGTGAAGATGGAGGTTTTTTGCTCACAGGATTAATTTTTTAGGTCATTGTATGTGCAAATGTGTTTTTGTAAAAGCCTTGAAATTGTTTTTGTTTGGTTTGGTTTGCAAAACATTTGCTTTCCCTTATCAAACTTTTAATGGCGCGTCCCTTAGTTTTTAAAAATGGTATATAGATATCTGAACAAACATAACTTGAATGCTTCTGAAAATGAATAGCAAAAAAAGTTATTGTTCATCAGTAGGATACCTAAACTATGTGCAATGCTAAATCGTTTTCGGCACCATGAATTCCTGTACCAATTTAGGTGGAGCCACCCACTAAGTGAGCACAGTAACTGAGAAACGTTAGTAAAGTAAGGAAAACCAATAGATAAAATCTTAAAAACCAGCATAAAGCAACAAGCGCGTGCATGAAAAACAACTTAAAAATCAAATAGAGCGCGCTAACATAACACACACCCTGCAAGCACAAATGTACCCATAATAAAGGCTCTTTACTTTAGTGTGCATAACATACAAATTTAACTTTTAAAAGAAAAGGATCCATTGTGTCAATAATTCCCCAAACAATTCAGGGTGGATTTCAAAATAACTGGCTTTCAAGTATAGATAGCACAAACGTGCTAGTAGCTAGCGGGCTTTATCCCTTTAAACTTTAAGTTTAGTTCATCCTTATAGCCACATCCCACAAGCATTGCGCTTTTACCATTACTTATGTTCGTTTTGTTAACCGAAACCCCTGTGCTAGCTTATGCCATGCTCATGAGGCCTAGAAATCTCAAAACGGCTGCTAACAAGATCTAGCGAAGGCAGCTAGCCCGTTCAGGCGTAAGCCCTGGCGTTCTACTACACGAAACGGCTGCTAATAAGATCTAACAGTGCTGTGGTAATGACACAGCCACTAAATAGGGCACTATGGCCTCGCGGGTCAGAGGGACTAAGCCCGTACTAAAACCCTTAAAAAAGAGTGAGCCTGATAAGATCTAGCGAAGGCAGCTAGCTCGCTCAGGAGTAAGCTCTGGCATTCTACTATGTCCATGGCTGCTAGCAATCAGTCTCACTAATTTTTATAGTAGTTTAAAGGGGTAAAGCCTGCTACCAACTTGGCCATAGTGGCTACTAGCACGTTACTTGAGCTCACCTTTACAGCCACACCCACATGCATTGCGCTTTTACCATAACTGGCTTTCATTTTAAACTGATTTTTGTTTTTCGCTATCCTCATTTGGTGTAATATACTGTTTCGATTGCTGACGCTGCAGACTGGAACTTCCGGTACGGTCTGTCACCGGGTTGTATATATTATGGGCTATTGCATTTATGCAAATTTCCTTGCCGGCCAAGCATTAACTGCGCTTCGAAGTTGGAGATTATTTTGTTGTGTCAAATTGTCGGCTAACCAAATAGAAGAACTGTTGTTTTTAGTCTCCGAAAATCGTCAAATGACTTAATGGTAAAGTGTCAGAGAGCTCGTATTTCAGGTAAGATTAGTTTGAACTATGTTTTAGACTTATAATTCAGTAGTTTTCGCACGGCTCGATCGAATCGATTTATCGAACCTTCGTTGTTTATGGTTTAAAAAAAAATTCGCGTCGTTACGATAAAGATGCAGCATTGCAGTTCTGTATCGTCAAAGATGTTTATTAGGGATAGAAGTGCAGATGTACACGGTTTGGAGCAAGCTTGCTTCATTGCACCAGTGGCATCTGATGAATTTAAATATAATTGAAAAAATGTTTTCAAAGGATGTTTGTTTATATGTGTAGCAGTATCTCATGATATATTTTTTGCTCATTGTTTACTTTTCAAGTCCTCCTAGTTTAAATACCAGGTTTGCTGCTTTCGCACTCTGGGAAAAAAGGCATCGCTCCACAGATATAAACTTGTTCGTTTCGTTCTTGAAGATTTGATCTTTTCAAGTGCAGATGATTACTGTTAAGATATTGTTGTCGATTTCAACAGTGCATCCGAGCGCACAATTAAATTGCTTCGAAAGCGAAAGATTTTGCCTGTAACTAATTCATAGGAAATCTCATTTCCCTTCAGGGCTCGAAAATCACTCTTTATTTTTCTTGTCATTTTAAATACTACTTTTAAGTTTTAGAACTAAGGATACGTAAAATCACTAACTTTAATAGTTCTTATTTTTGACAGAAAGCAGAACTTCTGTCAGAACCTGACTTCCATTTTGTGTAGAGTGATTATCAACGAAAACTTTTAAAGTCTTCGATATTTTCCACTCTGAGCTTGAGGCAAACTGCGAGTCGTTTGGAAAAATGAGCTCTACTTCGGACTCCATGGAAGTTGCGGCTCCGGTGAATAGCAACTTCAAGTGCAGCAATTTTCAAATCGATAAGAAAATAGGCCGTGGACAGTTCAGTGTGGTGTACAAAGCCAGAAGCTTGACTCACAACAGTATTGTTGCTCTGAAGAAAGTTCAGGTGAGATATCTCATGTCAAACATGTAATAATTATATATGCACATAGCATATTGTTTTGTCGATAAGGTATTCCCAAAATAGGAACTTATCCTTGGTCGGTGAGCTCCCAACAGATCTTAGAAGCTGTACGTACGTATAAAGCGGTAACTACTTAATGACCGCGTAAAGATGGATGGGAGAGAAGAAGATACGATCGAACGATATTCAAATGTCGGCAATGCCAGGGATTTAACCTGGAACCTGCCGCAAACACTCCACCATTTAGTAGGTGGACTGCCTTACATATAAATCGAGTCAATGTTCTTCCATGGTCATTTTCTCACTATGCTTTTTGACCCCTCTATTGAGCTAGAAAAACAGTCAAATATTTATTTCTTTAACGTACAGAAGTTTTGTAAACGTATATAATTTAGTACTTACAATGCATTTTAGCAGCTGATTTTACTTCCTACAACTTGTAAATACAGTCGTCTCAGACGAAACAATATGTTATCGAATTCCAACTAAGTTTTTAGTTTTACGAAATATCCAATACTAATAGCAATTATAGGTAAAAATTCTTTTTTCAAATGTATCAAAAAAACGAACGTTTTCGAACCATTTAGCTCATCATCAGAGATAAAACTGGTCTGACCACTGCTCTCTGATGTTTATATGGTTTCTATACCCTTAGGGAAAAGGGCGAGTTCAGAAGACTGGACTTTCTAGGATAATATTCCAGTTGGGTTTATTAACTATTAATTTATAACGCTCGACTGATTCTATTCTTCAACCAATGTTAAGTCGTTGAGATATTGTTAAAATTTTCCATTCAAAATTATCCAGTGGCATAGCCAGCCATTAGGCCTCTAGGCCCAGTCCAACAATTTTTTTTCACAAGGAAAAAATAATGAGTAAAAATTTTTAGTCTAGAGCTGCATTATATTAATTTACTAGCCTTCACCAAGTCTTTGAATGATTTTGTTTTAGATTTTTGAGATGATGGATGCCAAAGCAAGGCAAGACTGCATCAAGGAAATAGATTTGCTAAAGGTTTGTATGTTATTGTAGTAATTAATATTAGAGAAATAATTTATTTACAAATTGCCACTGGATCATACTCAAGTATTATATAAATTTCATAAATGTGTAGAAAAAGAACAGAAATGTTAAATAAAATAGTTTTAACTGGTTATTTCTAATAGAAAGTGAGTGTAATTACACTATTTTGTTATAATGACAATACTGTTCTGTTTTCAACATTTAATGTATTTGTACTGTTATTGTAAGGGGAGAAGAGTAAATTAATGTGAGAGTAAACACACTTTATAGCTAGAGTGGTTTTCACTAACCCTTGAAATACACTTTAGCATATTACATTTTATCATACTCCATTTGAACTGCTGATTGCATGAATCGTGTGTAACAAAATGCTAGTGACATCTTGAAACAACTCTCGATACAGTATGGACTTGAATCGCTGATCGTATGTATCGCATGTTTGTTGCAGCCTGTAGAACATTTGTACTCAGTTGTTTCCATCCTTCTCTGTTTATATTAATTATTTTTCAGTTGCACCTTCATTTCAAACTGTCGCCTTGTTTCCTTATCCTTTAATTTCCATTCTTTTATCTTCTTTTCGCCTCTCTGCCTTTTCTTTTTCTTTAGGTTTGTCACATTTAGATCTGCCCTCAGTAGGTGGTGTTATGTTAAACTTACCTCTTCTGGGATAACCTTACAGTCTCTTGCCCATATCCCTTGCCTTCTTAATAGCAGTATAAATTAAATCAATTTGTGTTTGTGCTTCTCTACTCTTGTATGTAATTTTCTTTTCCCTGTCCTTTTTTTTAAACGTCATATTTATCACTCTCAGCTCTTTACTTTGGCATAGTTCTAGTATCCTTTCTCCTTCCTGCATGATTCTTACACCAAATCCATGTGCAACTATAACTTCTTCAAAACCTCTTCTATTCTCACCAATATGATCATTTAGGTCAAGCAGTTCCTCGGATTCTGTCACTGTTGTCACATTATCCAGTCCAGCACACCCCAGAAAGCTTCCTTTTCTGCTTCTGGCCTACCAACTTGTGGTGCATACACTGATAATATGTTCCAAACGTTCTTTCCCATGACAATCTTTTTCTTCATTATTCGTTAGTTTATCCTTTCTACCTGTATCACATCTTCCACCAGATCTTCTTGTGTCAGTATTCCCAAACCTCCTCTTTTCTTCTTTTCTCCTGACCACCAGAGTTTGTAGCACTCCTCTTTGCAGCCAAACATTTTGCATCCTTCTCCTTTGTATTGTACTTCTTGTACGCAACAGATGCCCACCTTTCTCCTTGCCAGCATCTCCACAACTTCTCTACTCCTCCCCACCATCGACCCAACATTCATTGTACTTACTTCCAGCTCTCCTCCTTCTCTTTTGTCATATTTAGATGTATTTATCCCAGTGATTCTTCACACCCTCTGCCCACTTAAGGGCTGCTGGGGACTGGGGACCATTTTTTTGTTTTCAGTCATCATTTGTGGTTGAGGCAGAAATTTTGCAACTTTTATGCCATTGGTTACACCAACCACAGGTATCGACAGTGGGCATTGCCTCTGCTTGTATAAGGCATAACCTGCAAGGTAGCAGGTGGTTTAGATTTAAAGTTTTTCTTCTACTAGCCTTTGCCTGATTAGGCATACACTACAAGGCAACAGGGACCCTAGACAGGTACTACCACTCTGGGTCATAGTGGACCTGGAAGCAATGGCTGATTTAAGGGTAACTCTATTTTCCCTACAACTCTGACCTACTAAGCTATCTAAAAAACAACTAAGAAAAACATTAAACATTAAAATTATAATAAATATATTAAGTATATGAATCAATTAATTAAATAACGAGTAAAATAAATAAAAATTATAACCTAATTATAATTTAAAATATATATACTCTAGATTCTTACTAGAAATAATGCAAGATTCTTTGTGAAAATCAATGTTGTGCTGTAAAGTTCTATTTTTTTTTAAGAATTGATTTAAATATATTAAGATTCTGAGCTTCCTTTAAGGCATCTGGAATAGAATTCAAGGACAGAGTTCCTCTGTATCTTAGTGAAGTTCTACCAGTCCTATGTCTAAGTTGAAACGAGGGACATTATACTTAATATTTACTATTTCGTAAATTGTATCCATGACAACTAATAATATCAAAAAGCTTAATAGTATCCTTTGGTAATTCAGAATTATGTACCTTATACATAAATAATAGTAACTTTCTCTTATACATGACATTAATTGAATCCCGGCTAGCTAAAGGTTTCTTGATCACTTTCATCAGATAGCCTATAAATGATCTTAGCTACTCTAGCATGGATATGTTCCACTTCATTCAGTAATGAGGGTACGGAGGTACCCCAAACTAAATTGCAATAAATAACAATAGGAATAATGCTATTAAAATAGGTTGTAATGTGTCTTTAGATAGATACTTAAGCCTTTTTAGTTGATTTTCTTTCTGACCAAATGATTTACAAATTACTTCAATTTGGCTGTGACAAAATAATTGGTTGTCTATTGTAATGCCTAAACACTTAGTTTTATTGACAAATTTCAAAACTTTATTTCTAAGCATAACTGGTTTAAATGGGCCACAAACGTTTCTATGAGTCATAATCATACGTTCTGATTTTCCTGAATGTATCCTCAGTTTGTTAGTTCTGCACCATTGGATGATACGTAAGAGAGCTTTATTTATAACTTGTCAAAAACCTCTTCCACATCGTCCCCAACCACAAAAAGTGTTATATCATCAGCACACATGGCCAGTTCCCCTTCAGCAATGGCTTCTGGAAGGTTATTTACATAATAGGAAAAGAATCTTGGGCCCTGCAAGGAGCCTTGTGGCACTCCACAACTCACAGCCATTGTCTGTGAGGTACACCCATTTACAATGGCAAACTGCTTAATTCAGTTTGCTAAATAGCTAGTCATCCAATTCAGAAGGTCTCCGGTTATGCCAATGGCTTGCAATTTATTTAACAATTTAGATTGAGATACTGTCAAAAACCTTCTGAAAATCAATATATACACAACTCCAACTACTTGTCTGTTATCAAGGGCTTGCTTCCAAGTTTCAATCAAATAAACCAGAAGACTTTCGGTTGACCTGCCATGTCGAAAGCCTCATTGGTTGTTGCTCAGGAGTCCTGTGTCTGAGATGAAGTTGTCCGGGCCTTTGCATACAGTGGCTTCTAGAATCTTACAGGGGACGCTTAACATCTGTAGAGGACGGTAATTTCCCCTATCAGAGGTGTCACCCTTATAGATATGGTGTGCATTCTTGATATCTTCCATTGAGTAGGAACAGTGGATTTGTTCAGACTGCCCTTAATTACTGTGTACAATCCTTGTGTAGCTGCTTCACCTAAAAGGTGAAGATCTCTAGGTGTTATAGAGTCAGGACTGGAGGTCTTGCTTGGATTAATAGTGCTAAGACGTTTTTGTAGTGTATCACCATCAAGTGGCACTTGTGAAATTGTAAGTGAGATTTTATATATATGTGATGTATCAGAAAAACCCTCTACAGGTTTGATTTTGGAGGCAAGGGTTGGTCCTATTGCTATGAAATAATCATTCATAGCCTCAGCTTTGATGGAATCATCAAGGATAGAGGTGTTTTGATCATCCTTGATAAGACCAATTGAAGATTGCTTCTTTTTATTTGTTAATTTCCCAACAAGTCTCCAGAAGTCTTTACTGGATTTTGTGTTTGCAAATTGTTCTTTCCAGTAATTGGCTTCAGCAGTTCTCAGCTGGAGGCTAGTAACTTTGTTTCTTAGTGTTTTATATTCATCCCATGATGCCTTAGATCCTGAACATTTGCTTTACATGCTTAAGGGCATTAAATCTCCTGTTCATAATTTTCCTTATTATATGTGAATTCATCCATAGCAAGCTTTTGAAACAGATTTTGACTTTTCTTTCTATCAAGTGTTCATTCAATATGTTTTTATAGAGTGTTTCCCACGTCATACCATGTCAGCACAATGAAATTTTACCATACCTCACTACATATCTAGTATCCATCTGTGCGAAATATAAATGAACATCCAAACTTCCTTTTCCCACTAACTGATTATTTACATACAATGTTTACCCTTCTGTCTGAAATGGGTACTGCATGATTTCTAACTAGAAAATATATAAAACCACTATTAAGAATATACTTCTAAGTTTCTTAGTTATTGCATATACTTCTGTTGCAGCAATTGAATCATCCAAATGTCATTAAATATTTGGAATCATTTATTGAGAATAATGAGGTAAATTGTGGTAATTCTTCTTGTATAGTGTTTGTTTCTAGAATAATTTGTAAAATTTATGTTAATTTTTACTTAGTTATTCACTTAACAGGACATTTAGCAAAATTTTAAGGTGGGATCTCATGAATGGAACATAATGGTATTTTTAGCTTTCTCTTTTCTGTTGTTTTTGTTTTTCACATTTGCATGTACCTTTTATGAACATTCCCAAAATTCTGCATTCATTGAATTTCAACTTAAGGTGAAAAATCCTTTCAAAGTGAAATTATTTCAAGAAGTTCAAGTTCTGATAAGTTTACCATTATTTTTATTAATCTTGTGATTTGTTTATTACTGCCAACTTGGTTCTCCACACCTCACTGGCTTTCCATCACTTTATATCCATTAATGCACAATCCTAAGTGAAAAATTAACCACAAGACTCTTACACAAACAATAAGATAGATAGATACTAGATACTTTATTGTCAAATGAATATAAACTAGTAGCAGCCATAAGGCTGAATTACGATATGACTTACAAATAATTTGTTTAAAAGTATGAAAATTAAAAATTAACATTATTTTTAAAAGATTAAAACCTTGCATAATATAATAAAAATCTAAGAATTATAAAGTTGGCTCATTAAAAAACTCTTTTTAAAACGGTCTGTTTGACAGAGCGGAGCAACATATTTACGTTTGTTTCTAAGATTGTACATGTGTGTACTATACCTGCCAACTCTCATGCCTTAGGCGTGAGTCTCACACCTGCGGGTTGAAAACTTCAATGTCACACCGACTCACGCTTGTGGTCCAAATTCTCACGCCTGATTGATTAATGCGAGATGTTGTCGCCTTACTTAACACAATTTCCAAAAATATGTAAACTCAGACCGATACGATGTAAGAAGTGAAAACTCTGTGTAAAATTAATAAATGATATTTTCCTTACAATCTCTGATTTGTGAAGTGAAAAGCACTGGAAGCGAGGTCGCACTTATACACATTCTAAGAGTGGGACTGGGAAATCTCATGGCTGTTTCCACTTCTGCTACAGTATGCAAATTTGGTCAAACTAAACCTTAAGGTCATTAAGGTCACTCATAAGGTGGGAAACTATGTGCTAACTATGTTTTACTCAGAGTTTTTGCACAAAATCATGTGACTTCGTTTGCTTGCGGGAGTTACCGAGATTCACAAGTTGTTACTGTCGTAAGCACTGCAAATTTTGGAGAGTTAGATTGTGTGATAAAGGTATTTTACCATTAACATTACGTCGAACGTATTTGTTCTGTGCCATTTCCTTTATACCACTATATGTATTCAAAAGAATATATATCATGAGCAGTTAGAGTAAAGCTTTATGGCCATCATCACAGTTGCCTTTAAGAAATTAGCCATGTCAGTCCAAAACATTTCGATCTTAGTGTTATAGCTGCACTGATGTTATTAACTAATCAACTAACATGTTTGCCCCAGGCCATGTAGCTAAAGCATTTTCTTGATAATTTCGTTTTTGGAAGACTTCCAACATCTTCGGAAGTTTTCGGACGTTTTTCGGAATCTTTGGAAATGTTCGTGTCGTCTTCGCAAAATCCCAGCAGTCCCAGGATAAAAATCTCACACCTTTAACTCAGACAAAGTTGGCAGGTATAGTGTACTCCTCTCTGGCAAGAGTTTAAGTAATTTGTGGTGGGGATCTTTAACAATGTTGTTGAATAGCTTTGTGATGAGCAATTCTCTCCTTTCTCTTAGAGTGAATTCAGTTGGTATAGCTTTCTCAATGAAAAAGTTTATTTATTAACT
This sequence comes from Zoanthus gigantus, assembly GCA_025331005.2. NCBI lineage: Eukaryota > Metazoa > Cnidaria > Anthozoa > Zoantharia > Zoanthidae > Zoanthus > Zoanthus gigantus. The sequence continues at coordinate 5,600 of JAOBBB020401802.1, read as the reverse complement.
GCTATTTACACCGTAGCTGCTTAAGCTGGTATTGAAAACGTTTTAATTGTACATTTTGTGCTTAGTTACATATTGTCTTAGAACTGGCTGATGCTGGGGATTTGTCAAGAATGATCAAGGTTGGTGACTTAAGTTCTTTACTAAATTGTAAGTAAAACATAATCTTTATATAGTTTGTAAAGGTAAATGCTGCAAAAATATGAACACAAAAAGTATTTTGATACAGAATAAAGCACATTTCAAAGGGTTGACAAATCATCAATGAAAATAGTTGACTGTCTTTGTGCTATTGGATTCTTCCTCTAGTAGGTAATTATAACATTATTCACCTCGGTGCTGCTCAAAATAAAAACATCACCTGAAGACCATTAGTTTTAAGTTCAGGCATTATAGATGATATAAACACAAGTTTTTAAAATCTCTGCCTTCTACCCACAAGGTCCAGGTATGATTCCCAGCTCTGCCATTATTTAAATTGTTATGTGATCTTCTTTTCTGCGGAAGCTGATTCAGCTTTTCATTCTTACGAGGTCAGTAAATGGGTATCAACATGTGCTGGGAACTTACCTTCAATTGACTAGTGTCCTATCCAGGGGGAGACAATATAATTATTATTAATAATGGTTCTCATCTACTTAGAAATTACAAGCTGGAAAAACAAAAGCATCAGCTCTAATGAGCTGCTAGGCTCAGAAAAGGATTTAATTTATCGTAAATGATATCATTATGATCATCATAATTATTTAACATGCTTGTTCTATACTCAGATTAGGTTGCACAGCTTTGAGTTGACTGTTCAAAGCTTGTTTCTCCAAGCATTCATTTCCAGCGGGGCAACATTTGTCATGTTGCACTTTCTGATGTCCTCTTTCTGATATAGTTATCATAATTTTATATTGTATTGCATTCATTTGATACATATTTTTTGTACTTCTATGATAAAAAAGCATTTCAAGAAACAGAAAAGACTAATCCCAGAGAGAACAATATGGTAAGGCTGACATTTTAATTGTATCTTTAAGAACGCAATATATAAGTAAAGGAGTCTTCTTTTGTGACAGTAAAGTTTTTAGAGGATGAATAGACTACGAGTCAATGGCCTTTGTAGACAAAAGCAGAATTAGCCATATTCTACTGTGAGTCCATGATGCAGAGATGTGGACTTCTTTTACTCTTTTTGCTAAAATACTCAGGGATTATTATTATAGTACACTTATAGTAGCATACAGCCAATTTGAAAATTGGCAATTCCATTATCATCATCTTCATTATTTGACTTACTTCGAGATCATGGTTGCTACAACTTGATCCCATCCTAGATCAGTCCACAACATCTCACAACACAAAATCAAAGAGGTTATTCACATCCTTTGGGAAAAGCCATCACTCAGTCAACAATTTATGCATGCCAACCTAAAACTATCACTTTAATCCTCCATTGTACTAAATGTCCTTTATTTATTTATTGTCTTTTTTTCAAGGTTTGCAGTCTTGATTTTATTCTAATATATTCTATTGTAATTACACTTAGAACCCATTTGTATGCTATTAGCAATACTTGATTCTGTTACTCTGAAGGCATGAGACATGCCCAAACATGTCAATCTCAATAAATACATTGTGTATCTTTATCAAATTTTTAATACACTTACTGCTTCTCTGTCTGTATTTCTTTACCATAGACCTCCAGAATAATAATTATGAGGTATATTGTCTTCCAAACTTGTTGCATTAAGCCAGTTTGCTTGTAAATAAAAGTTTCATCAATTTTTAATTTGTAAACCCTTTTGTTAGGAAATACTTTGTTCAACTGACTGCTGCATTAGAACACATGCATTCCAGACGAGTTATGCATAGAGGTTTGTTCTCAATCAACTATAATTTCTTAATTGTTCATCCTTACATATGAATAATTTATGAAATATCATAATTGCTTTTTTGAGTTTTACAATTATTTATAAGTTTGTGTTACAATCAAATTTAAGCAACTATATCTTAAACTTTATTTCTGTGATTACTTAAATTAAGTTTTCTCAAAATTTTACCTTTTGAATCCCCTGTAATTTTATAGTTGGTCAGTGTACTGTAGCAAGTGTATTTTGTGAGTACTTAAAAGTACAGCTCACAAAATTCAAAGAGTTTCTTCGCTTTTCAGATATCAAGCCAGCAAATGTTTTTATTACAGCCTCAGGAGTGGTCAAACTGGGTGATTTGGGACTGGGTAGATATTTTAGCTCTAAAACAACAGCAGCACATTCTCTAGGTAAGATCCAACAATTTGACATGCTTTACAACCTCTTTTTGTGGTTTATTGTATACAACGGGAGGATGGGGGGGAAATTCTGGTGTCCTCCTGGTAAGATGATAAAGCTCTTTTCAAATCTCTGACTATTTTTGAATTTACATTGGATAATTTTACCTAGTTTATGTTAATAGATAAATGCCTTTGTCTTCCCAGTTACACCATCATTATACCACCATTGTATTGCTGTTGTCTAAGAACTTTATCATTATCATCATCATCATCATCATCATCATCAACATTGATCATCCCAGTTATGCCAACATGACCTCCAACACTGTTGTCTGCCATACAATTACCATTTTCATCATCATCATCATCATCATCATCATCATCATCATCATCATCATCATCCAATATTAATTTTGGTAAGTTACTCCATCATGATCACTATTTCTATTGTCTGAGTTATCAACCATTACTACCATCATCATAATCATCCTGGTTACACAATCATGACCATGAACCCAATTTTCTCTATTGCAGTCATTACCAACATTATCCCAATTATTCAATTATGAACACCAACTCCATCATCTGACTTACTGTTACCATCATCATCATCATCAATCATCATCATCATCAACAACATCATGACCATGAACACAGTTTTCTGTATTAGGAACACTATCAACATCATCATCCAGTTACACCATCATTATCACAATAACCTATTGTCTATGTTACAATTATTATCATCACCATCATCCTAGTTACGCCATCATGATCACCAACTCTTTAATCTGAGTTACTATAACCATCAACATCCCAGTTTCTAATCATTACCATGAACACAGTTTTCTGCATTACAATCCTCCTCATCATCACCATCATCATCATCACCATCATCATCACCATCATCATCATCATCATCATCCCAGAACTTTACTGTACTGCAATATGATCACCAACAGTGATTGTCATAGTTTAAGTCATTGTAATTATCATTATCATCATCATCCCAGTTACTCCATCAGTATCAAAAATACCTATTGTTTGAGTTAAAATCATTATCATCATTACCATCAACCAAGTTATGCCATCATGATCACCATTTCCATTGTTTGAGTTAACATAAAAACCTCAAATATCATCAATATGTCTATCAGGAATAAAGTTTTTAATTGAAATGTAGGCTCCACAAGAACTTTGATTTCATTTTTAAAACAATAAATCAAAGCTTTAAAAAACTTGTCCTGTAAATTGATATGTTTCTTTAAAGTAGTTTTTTTACCCTAGTTGGTACACCTTATTACATGTCACCTGAAAGAATTCATGAAAACGGTTACAATTTCAAGTCTGATATCTGGTCGCTGGGATGCCTTCTATATGAGGTATTTCTAAGAGGTATTTTATATGTAAAACTAAATAGAATGAATAAAAAATATTATTGTACGTTTTTGTTATCAGAATTGCTTCATTAGTCAGTACGTTATTTCTTTTTGTTTGTTTCGAGGCCAAAATATATTTAAAATATAAGTAATTTTATTAACTGGCTTCCAATTCTTTTTTATAGTAATTTTAATAGGCTAAGCAATTTTTACATCTGGTGTATTAATGAATATTACATTCCATGATAACAAAATATTTGTTACATTTATTACTATATGTATATCAAGAAGCATAACTATTATATTTTTTGTGTTAATTATTTAGAAATAATGAGTTAGAATGTTACTTTTAAATATTTAAATTTCATAGGAAGTGTTTGACAAAAAATGGTTAATAATTTATGTAGGCAGGATGTCCACGGTGTCCTATAATCCTATAAAACCTTATATTTCTAGCACTGTCCTATAAAATCTTATAGTCCAGGAAAATGTCCTCTATTGGCCTATTTTTTCAAGCCTAAATTGGAAAATAAAGTATATTGTTTAAATATTTAAAAAGATGGACTAGAATGATAAAAGTAGGTTTAGTTAAGGGTTAGTGACTGATTTGAGTGGTTGAATAATGCACGAGGCGAAATCTGAGTGCTTTATGAACAATTTCGAGTTCATTCTAAGGGAGAGGTGGATGGGTGATTTTTAGATTATAATTTTGTTTTTTCCCTCTTACTCGCTATTAGCTAAACATAAAATTTCAGTTCCCCACAGGTTTGGTTAGCGTCAAATTTTAGGATTCTTCCGTTTGAGAATTAACTGTGATTTTTTGGAATAAACAGTATTTAAAAATTATTTGGATTTAGCTGTATTTTAAAAATATATTTCTCCAAGGCAAGACGTTGCTAGTTGTTGTAATAAGCATCCCACCGCTGGATGACGAAAGCTTTCCTGAGATTTCTCCTTTAACTACTTCCTCTTCAGTGCTTTATATTTCTCCTCTAACTATCTCATCTTCAGAATCTTCACTGCTGCTGCCATCAGTATCAGGCTTTGCAACTTGCATTTCTTCTATTGGAGCCACGAAAGTTCGTACATTTCGAGAAACGTGACAGATGATGTGCTTCACTTTATCTGTCTTCTTGCCTGTTTTTGAAACTCTGACACTTTCAGTTTCTTTATGTCACCATTAGTTTACCAGTTTTATCTATCATAGGTTTTCTCATGCTTTTCTATCCTACTTTATGTTGATTATTGTGAATATGTTCTTCTTTCAATGTCAACAAGGTGTTCAATGGCTTTCTTCACAAGAACTCTTAATAGCATAATTTAAGCAAAATCACTGTTTTCTGTGTCAAGACTTCCTTCCTTGTGTAAACGCACAACCTGGGCCGAAAGTTATCGACAGCCCTTGGTTTAATGACCTTGTGGTTTGTGATTGGCATTTTCCATACTGGTTGGTAGTATGGTAGATTTGACTTGTTTGGAACTGGCTGAGGTATCCTGGAAATCGCCGGTCCAGTCCAAGAATGAGAAGAGCGGGTAGTCACATAGAATCCCATCAAGATCCAGTTTGAGCAACCCTATAAACAGAGCGCCTCATCTAAAATGACTTTTCTGAAACACGCAAATTTTTTGTATGTAACCTGAACCTGGAACTCTATTTCTTGAAGCATCAGAGTTGCATTTTTAGTGCAGAGGAAACAGTATTACGGAACATGTTGAAAATTTTAATAATTGAGGAGGCGGCTTTTTAAAAATGTTGCTAGTTCATATTTCAATCCATAGTTAAGCATGAAGTCTCTAATGTTAAGGCTAGTTTTAAACAAGACGCTCTAGGAGCGTATACTTGTGCCAGCTCGTGGATAAAATGAGAAAGCTTTTGATTTTATTGAGTTTTGACTGTATACGCAAGACTTGGCTTCTCAGTATTATAACAAACTAGACGCGTACACGCGTTTACTCGGGCTACCTAA
>JAOBBB020401695.1:0-17237 GCA_025331005.2 Zoanthus gigantus | reverse complement strand
CCATTTATGTCACACACAGTATTCACTATACTTGAAATGTTTATCTGTGAAACTAATTGATGGCTATATCCATCAGGATTACATATTTATCAAGAACAAAAAAGTGGTGTTAGCACCGTCCGAGCAACTCGTCTTTCAAGACAGCATCAGCATCTATGTGACTCAAACTTCTACAAAGCTAAGAATCTTTTAAATAGCCAAGCTCAGTAGATTAATCTTTGCTTTTAAAATATTAATAAAATGTAATATTAATAGTTATCGTTTTGTAAAACTGTTTTATATATTAAGACTGTTTTTCATGCGCTTTTTTTACTATGGTAAAATCTCATAGCACACGAGGGATTAATTAATCTAATGAAGTTGTCCTTTAACAGCATGATATAAAATATATAAAACGATTAAAAGCAATTGCTGCCTAAAGCTGTTGTAAAAATTGTGATAGATTTAAAAAAGATCTTAGCTTTCGCCGTTCAACGGCATCATCTCTTGTTTTATACGTCTTGTTTTTTGCGTCATCCTAAGCTAATTTATGCGTGCGTTCATCACTTGCGTTTTCCTTTTAATTAGGTTTCATTGTACTGAAACAGCCTTACCTTGTTCGTCTATCAGTGCAGATACATTGTACTGCCCACCCTGAGAACCAGTACCTAAAATGAAGTAAAAGCAAAGTGAGTGAATAACTTTGTTTCTCCTTCAGTTGTAGGTGCAAAGAAGTAACACTATTAAATGCTAGTTTCTAAATGATAAAACGTTTTACGAGCCTAGCGATTCATTGGAGCCAAGCGAATGAGTGGGCTCCACTTTCTATGAACGCGACATTGAGAAACAGATACTCACAGGGATGTATCTAATAGCTGGTTCACGGTCCATTTCCTCCGCTGTAACGTAGCCATGGACCAGCTATATTTTATTCCTTTACTTGAGAATTACTGTACTACAGTAATTTAGAAAAATCTAGATACATCCCTGACACAATTTACCGACCAGACATGGATGGAAAGTTAAGTCAACGTTCAAGGAAAGATTGCCATCTAAGTTCAACGTACGGCATAGCCCTTGATTTTGTTGTTGAAAATTATAAATATAATAAATAACATAAATAAATACTTTATTTAACGTCAAATGCAAGGAAGTGGTTGCCCATTCTTCCTAGCCAGAGGCTAATGTTTAATCGCTCGACGGCTCAGATCTTGGATTTGCAGAGGGAGAAAAACCGGAGTACCCGGAGAAAAACCCTCGGAGTCAGATTGAGATCGTAAATCTCAGTCCACGTGCGGAGCCTGGGAATCGATCCTGGGTCCTAGAGTTGGAAGGTGTGACTGATGACCACTACGCCAACCTGACACTCCTTGTAGAGATCCTGCCACTGTGTCTGGCATCTATATAATCTCAGACAGACAATAACTGCTAACTTACATTTACACTCGATCCACAATCCTTCATGTGCAATGGCAGTTTGTAGTTCATGTACATAACGTACACAAACTAGGCCGCGATCATAACGTGTTGTGGAAAAAGCCTGGGTACGAATGTCGTCAGATTCCAAGAACTTAATTTCTGCAGTGTTGACTCCAGTAGTTGTGCACGCTATGGAACAAGGAATTCATTTAGTATGAAAGGTTGGAATGCATCGATTTTTACTTTTCAAAAAGAAAGCGACTGATTGCATTTGTACCCACTCGGCAAGATTCAAGTTTACGTGAAGAAGTTGTTGGTTTAATGAAGGTTTTTCCCATAGAATTTTGAATCAACTCTATTAGCCTTAATTGAATTTCGTTGTAGCGTCATCTGTGATATATAAAGACTCATTGCAAGGCAAAAAAGTGACATTCTTGAGGTGCCTTCGCCTCCGCGTGCGTGAAAAAAGTCTCGCCAACATAACAGGCTCCACTGTCTAAATTGAGAAACCTTGTTACTACGTATGAGCGGTTCCCGTAGTGATTGGGTTCTTAACCGAAAAACAAACAACTTGTTTTTAAATGGAAAACACTACCTTAATTATCTACGGTTGAAGCACGTCTTGTTTTTGAGATGTCTTAACTTGTATTATAGCATTACTAGAGTCTTTAATACTGTTTAAAACTAATAAATCTTAGTCAATTGCAATCTTTTATACTTCATCTAAAGAAGTTGAAACGACGGTTAAGAGATATACATCCTTGTAATCAGGCAGTGAAAGATTTTAACCCCAACCTGATTGTTAATGACAACAAACACGCTTTTCTTTGACTGATGCAATGTTTGAATGCAAGCTTACATTGTTTTCCAACGCGATCCGTTACTGTGGAAGTAAGCGAGCGAGTCTGAGCTACTTCAACATTCTCTCTTTTCTGCAGAGTTGTTTTGCTATCCTTTCTCTCACAAATCTGCTCGGAAGATTCCAGAGAGAAACACGAAGCAGGTTGTGTTAGCGTTGCCACACTTTGGTACGAAGCTTGATACCTATTGAGACAGAAAAAGAACATAATACTATAAGCGGTCATTTGGTTGTGATCCAATCGTTTTTTTAATTTACCTGATAAAACCACCAAATTATGTAAATTTTCACTAAATCCTGTATAAAAGCAAAGACTTCTCAATGGAATCTGAAACCCTTTGACTCGGCTTTCAAAACCATCGCTAGTAGATAAATAAACTCGTTTAAGGACATTAACATGTCTCACAAACAAACTTTCATTCATTGCGCGGTGTAATACATACGAGAGTTCACTGTGATGGTTCATCAAAATTCGAGACAACCGTATGGTGGCACTTGTAAGAACATTTAGGACTCGACTTTTGTCTAAATATACAGAAAAGACTTGCGGACAACCTGTTATCATAACATTTACTACTCCAGCCATGAATTCCCTAAATGTCTTCATAGCGTCAGTAAGATATACGTAAACTACTTCAGAGTTGCATGCAATGTGATACATATTGTTAACATTTCGTGTTCCACTTACATAACCATAAAAGGTTTACAAAATAATAGAGCTCTTAATAATTTTTTAACGAACTTGCTATGGCTTTTCTACTTCGTTATAGGTTTTTATTTATCAAAGTCTTGCTTTTTCACTTGCAAATAAGTGAAAAAAACCGTTAGGTTTCTAGAGTGATTGCTTACAATCTCAAGTTAACAGATACAAACGACACTAAACTAAGCGGCCATTTTGGTGTCCAAAACAAAAGAAATGATCAACATTTATTTGTTGAAGATGCACTAACATAACTGCTGAGACGTCAGGTGAAAATCCTTCTAGTGACACAACAGTTTATACGATTCTTAAAACTTGATACCCAATGCTCAGTTAACAACGTTGAAGAAACTTTTAGCAGAATGCAGTCAACTGTGCAGATGGAACTCTTAAGGAAAATATCTTGTAACTTTTTTTAGGACTAAATTTTGTTTTAAACTACTCGACTATCTCCATGCAAGTGAAAATGAAGTTGCCAGCATTAGGCCAACCAAATTCAAACCACCTGTTCTAGCTACACTTCACACCGCACTCTTCACACTCCGCTGCGAAAAGTTACTGCTACTGTTAGCATGTTGTGAGAACACACAGTAATACGAAGCTTTACAAACGAGGCCAACTATGGCGACAGGAACGACAAAGAAGGATAGAAGCTTTGCATTGTCACGTGACTCAGAAACATGCCTTAAAATATTTGACATTTTGACACTATTACAGTATTTCTTTGAAGGGACTGCTGTCAATACCTGGTTTTTAGCAATTGTATGCTGAAAATAAATTTTGTATGGATTTGTTTAGTTATGAAAAAACAATCCTACTAATTTGCATATTTTGGAATTTGGTTCATAATTTTTAAGCTATTAGCAATTTTCATGGTTATATTTTAGAAAATATCTTAAAAAGTTTATCAGAAAAGAGGCCTCAAAACAACTGGTTGGCATTCCACACTCTCTTTTAGTCAGGAATAACGTTTTTTATAACATTTCTTTTTATTATGCCTGACTACAATTTTCAAATTTTTAAAGGTAATGGTAAAGGTTTCTTTATTTAACGTCGGTAGTTCCGTCAGTTCATAGAACTGTTATCAATGGAAGCCGACGAAGCGCCCTTTACCCCCTCCCCTGCCAGTGCTACATTTTACGGATATTTAAAGCTACAGCTACACAGATCAGAGAAAAGTCGGAACAGACGTTGGAGTCACTGAGAATCGAACCGGGGACCTCCAGCACAGAAAGCAGCGCACTTACCAACTGTGCTTCACACCTGATCCTAAAACAGATATCGAAACAGAAAGTCGTGCACGTGTTTTGCTACAGCATTTTTCAAATCTGAAAGGGTTTTTCATGAATTTTGATTTAACTCTCATCTTAAAATATCAATGGAAAATGAGTTAAACAGCTCTCTTGTCAGTTTTAGACGGAGGAACTGTTATGTCACGGTCATTACTTTAGTTTTTCACGTGGCATGTCACGTCACTAACACCGAGTCCATACCTGAGGTGGTGCGAACAACAAGAAGGATTAGCACAAGATGGAGTATGACTCGACTTCTTGTCATGTTCCACTCGAGATCCTAGAACAAAAGAAAGTTAATATGAATACAAGAGCTAAGATCTCAACCAATGGCTTGTTACACAGTTTTCCTTGCTTAATCTAAAAATCGAATAGAAAATAAAATAACGAAGCACAAACTTTCTGGCAACAAGAAATTTTTTGTTGACTTAAAATACATTTTAACTAAAAATTCTAAATTGTTGTAACGCGTCAATATTGATCATAATAGTAAAGTAAAATAAAAAAAAAAAAAAAACTAGCTATACACAATTTTGAAAATTTTTCTAATTTCCTTGCATTTTTTTAAAAAAATTCAATCATTTACAATTTTATTGATAAAATTGTCATCTAACATATAATGACGTTTTTGGTCGATAATTTTTTTTCTAGCAAAAGACACCCTTTCTCTCTCATTTACATTGCTTTCGCTGATATATCAAGAGATTTTTTAAACAGTGTTACAAAAAATGGCCGCTTCACTATTTTTGCCCGGAATTAACACAGCAAGATTGATGTCATTTACTAAATCTTGCCTCTTAGCAACCAAACGGATCTCTCTGAAATTTCGCCGATTCTCTTTAATGAAACATACGATGCACTGCGCTAATGAAGCTAAAGTTATCTAAAGATTTTATTCGCTTTAAGGAAAACTAACCAGAAAGGTCCATAAATTTGGCTGTTTTGCAAAGTAAACCAATCTTTGGCTGTTTTAGACATTTTTCATTAGCCAAGAAAAAAACTGAAGTTATATATATATATATATACACATATACATACATACATACATGCCCGGGAAACTTCTAGGTTCCCTCCTCGGGTTTTGGCCTCTAGGCGAAATGTTGGTTGTTGGTTGTTTTATGCTTTCAAAGTTTAGCACCTTTTTGCGGCTGCCCCCTAATAATTTTATGTAAAATTACTTGCTCACCCCTCCCCCCTAAATGGAAAGATACAGGTTTAACAAACCCTTACTTTAGTCCCAACCATATAGAGGACAGGTGGTAAAACAGTTATAGGTAAAACTTACACAGTGATGGTGATGCTGCCGTTGGCATTTCTCATTAGTTCCATCCTGTTTACTGCTGGCCATACCCTTGAACGATGATGCGCGACTGAAAGATGATATCCCGGATGCGCAACTGAAGACACTGCTAGCTGTGTCGCAGCGTCGTTTTTGAAGTTTTCTATTCATATGTTCGAGTTCATCGATTCTTGTTTCAAGTTTGTCCTTAAAAAATATCAAAAAAGCATGTTTCAGATTTCAATCGTGATTTTGTGTTGTTTTGTGAAGGTAAGGAATTAACCCGAAGTTTGTAAAACTTTTGGTGCACAAATGAATATGATTGAATACTTAGTATATGTAGGTAATCACATGGGGCCAAGTAAAATTTAGGATGAATTTCACGAGTGTTTTAATCTGATGCGAGGTTAAAAATTACCACAATATTTAGTCATCATGCAAGTTGATGCACCTAAAGAAGAAAAAGTCATGGCGACCGGCGGTGACAAAGGAAAGCGAACCAGGACTTTGCTAAATTATAATTTTGTTAAACAGAGGAAGTTCGATGAAGGACAAGATGAGAATGATCGAGGTAGCGGTCGAGGTAAGATGTGTTTCGTGTTTTGTAGGGCCTTCCGCTGCTTTTCTGGCAACTCTGGCTGTTCTAAATCTTTTTGACAACAATGCCCAAGGGGAAAACTATAAGAATTTCAGCATGGGATATGCCGTTTGGACCCTGTTACGCATATTCTATACAAAACCTATTCCACCTGAAGTTTACTGCCGTATCCTTAAGTTTTCGAGAAAAATGATACCCGATTCTAGACCCAAACGTTTTAATTTATACCCTATCCTAGAGTAAATTGAAAACCATACCCTTCCCAACAGCGCGTACGTACAATCATTTCTATAAATTGACTGGTAATTCCTGGCTTCCTTAGTCAAGATAAATTCTTCAACTAACTGGTCAGTTTTATGAAGAACGATACCTTATTCTAGACCCAAACGTTCTATTTCATATACCCTATCCTAGAGTAAACTAAAAACCATACCCTTCCCAACAGCACGTGTCTATATTTTTAAGGGGTAATTCCTGGTTTCCTTAGTATAGATAAAATCTTCAACTAACTGGTCAGTTTTGTGAAAAATGATACCCTATTCTAGACACAAACTCTCTGATTTATATACCCAATCCTAGAGTACGTTTGAAGCTGTCAATCCTGATTTAGCCGAGCAAAGAACGTCTTTTTTTGTAGGACTGTTATCTTTGACTAACAGACGTTTTAATAAAATACCACAAATTGCTAACAATATAATTATACACTTCCTGAAAGATGTATAACAAGGTACTCGAACTTACTGTAAGTTTACACAACTCCTTCACAGCACCAACATTTTCCATAAAAATCCGTTCCTAGAATTAGCAATAAACGAAATGAAATACTTGTTAAATAAAGGTCTAAAAACAAGAGTTTGGGAAAAAACTCTTAACTTTGTAGCAGACATTTCTAAGTACTGGATATGCCTTCTTCAAATATTAAATAAATTAAAGTAATTATATCGAATATGAATTACAGTAGCAATTAAAGCTGAACAAAAGATGTTGCAGAGACATTATTTACATTTCAAGTCATTTCTAGCCACCCAAAGGCCTGCTAATTGGGGGCAACATCTTTACCACTCTAAGATGGGTGAAGACATTTTACATGATAGACAGACATACATAAACACAGAAGTCTTCAAGGACCTACAGTTTAACGTACTTATATGAGAAGACGCGAAAGAGTGACCATTTCAGTGTAGCATTAAAGCGAAGGCAGCACCTTCTCCTCAATTATTTTTAGATTATGAGTGTTGGTCCGGCCGGGAATCGAACCTGAGCCTTCGTCCACACGTTAGACTGGTGCCCTACCAACTAGGCTAACCAGAAGTTTCGCAGAAAAGGGCTATAAATATCATCATTGAGTCATTGCTTGGAATACCCCAAAAATACCACAGTGGTATTTTTTAATATTCTTTCAGATTCCAAGGAACAAGGTTTTTTAATTCTCTGCCTCACAACTTCAAAGATATTAAGAACATTTCACTCTTTAAATCGCAGTTAAAATCATATTATCTGCTGCAGTAAAAAATGTTTTTTAGCTTGCTCGCTTGGCTTGATTGTGTTCGTCCGCTTTTGGTTGCGCTGTTTTTATCCTAAGGTTATATTTCAATACCTCAAAATTAGGGGAGGCCATATAATTATGGTCTATAAGCCCCAGGCTTCTTTTGGCCTTCCCTACCAGGAATTTCTTTGTTCTTTTGCTTTGTGGTATTTTTAATGTATATGTAAATTCTTGGTAAAACAAAATAAAAGAAGAAAAAAAAAGAAAAAAGTGAACGTCAAACAACAAAATTTAAAATTATATATAAATTCATTGCAGTAATTAAGTAAAGACATAAGGAGTTGAGCAGAGTTTTGACAAATCTGAAGAAGTTTTCCTTCAGTAGCATTATATGTATAACAAAAATGAAAATTGGCAGCTTTAATATTTTTTTCCCATAAGGAAACTTTTATTAGTAGAAACAGCCTCGTTCGAGCAAACTTGGCCTTGGCAGCTAGCCTGTTCAGGGGTAAGCCTTGGCGTAATACTACACCGAACCAACTGTCCATGGCTGCTAGCAATCAGGCTCACTATTTTTCATGGTAGTTTGAAGGGGTAAAACCCGCTACCAACATGGCCATAGTGCCCAATATAGTGGCTTTAAGTTAGCTACTAGCACGTTTGTGCTATCTATACTTGAGTTCATCTTTATAGCCACATCCCACAAGCATACGAGCTTTTACCATTACTAGTATTATTAGGCTGCATGGTTGGCGTAGTTGGTAAGATCTCTGCCTTCCGACCACAAGGTCCCGGGCTCGATTTTCGGCTGTGCCAAGTTTTGAATCTTTGTGCAACGTTCTTTCCTGCCAAAGCTAATTTATTTTCCCAACCTTCCGGGGTAGGTAAATGAGTACCAGGGTCTGCTGGAGCTAACCTGCGATGGATTAGTGTCCCATCCAGGGGGAGTCAAAGACTTTTATCTGCTTAACACTACGGAAACTGGAGATAAGCACCGGCTCCATAGGTCACTAGGCTCGTAAAGCCTTCTGGGAAAAGGATTTAGGTTTAGCTGTATAAGTTGTTGATTTGTTTTATAGCCCCTGGTCCTGACTTTTTCATCCTTGTATAGTGCATGATGGGATTTTAATCTCTTCCTTTCCTCCTTCCGTTATTGCTATGTCTTTTTTGAGTTTGAAAACGCTACTCTTCCTAACTAATTAAGCGAACTAATTGTTATGTCTCTCGCCAGGCCACGTGGAGAATGTACAAAGATCGCTTAGCTTACCTACATTACAGAAAGCAAACAAGGGCCGCAGGTATAAAATAGCTGACGTTATTATTTTGCAATATATGATTCTCGATGAAGAATAACTGTGTTTGTTAACTTTTCAAAAACTTGTTATTTTCAGCAATAAAAATAAAATTGAACATATACGATTACCCCTTCGCTTCAATTTTTCAATATTTGTTTCATTTATGTCTTCCATTTATGTTTGTAGTTACTCTTAAGAATGGTTTTAAGATCCATTCCGTGATAATAGATATGAAGATTACCTAATTCATAGAAATAAGGAAAGACGTTTAGGTTACAGAAAAAGAACATCAAAACGAAAAGATAAAAATGGCATTTTAACTTATAAAGATATAAAATATCCTAATATTTGATCTTTTAAAATGTTGTGGTAATATGTTAAACGTAAATGATATAGTATAGCAAGTGCGCTAAAGTACGGTATATATGCTGTATATTTTCTAATCGCGTAGTCAATAATTGTTTGCCATAATTGTACCTAGGTTCCTGGAGACAAGAATTTTATCTTTTGTAGAAAGTATGTCGTTCTTTTGCGAGGGTCACTTGTTAAATATCATTTTGACACTCTAATAAATTCGGTATCACCGCATATTCGTATAAGATGCCTTTTTTATATCATCGTCGTCATCATATGTAATAACTGAACCGTTTATTATTAGGAATGATTTTGTAGCTTAGTGTTGACAATGACGTTGTTATATGATTTATAGTATAATAAGTGCGCTGCAGTATAAATTGTATGCTTTGTATTTGCTAAGCCCCGAGCCAATACTTGTTTGTAATAATTTTATCTGGGTTCCTAGAGACAAGAATCTTATCTTCTGTAGAAAGTATGTCGCTCTTTTGTGAGACTAGCTTGTTAAAAATACATACATACGTATCACTGCATGTCCGTATGTAATGTCTTTTTTATTACATAGATATGAGTGTTTTACCGAAAAATAGACAACTCGTATTTTCCATACGAAACTACATCTGGGATACGAGAGAGATATTTTCCATATCCTCACTAATGAAGATATCACTGACGTCATTCCTTTGTTTTTCGTCCATTTATTTTTTTTTTTTTCAAAACACTCATATCTATGTAATAAAAAGAAAATTACATGTTGGCTGTGCGCACTCGTGAAATTATTTTTCCACTCGAAGATAAACTTCATATCTTCGCCCCACCGTGTAATATCGTCTATATTTTTCTCAAAAACTCTGTAACTTATGAACGTCTGTGTTTTTGTGTAGAATAATGTTGTGTAGGCCTAGCAAGACCAGTAATGCCAAGCTTAGTGGACCTGATAGCAATGTCAGTTTTTCGACGAACGATCTTGGCAGAGAAATCTGAGCGCTTTAATTCATTAGGGTGGGCCAGGGTTTTTGGGTATTTAGTATTAGGTATTCGGTATTCTAATGCTAAAAATGGGGTATTAAGTATTACACTTGAATTTTGTATATCATGTTTTTTCAAATTTTGGTATTTTACATGAATTTTAAATTTTGGGTATACTGGATGTTTCTTTTTGGGTATATTGGTATACCACTACCCCTCCTGGCAGATCCTGATTAATTTTTACATTTAATCAGAATAGTGCTTTTATCTGTTGGGACAATCATCTGCCTTCAACTCTGCTAGTCTCTAAATTTGAGTCATCGACTGACACAGTTTGGTACTTAAATATTCTTCCTAGGGCCATCCCATGAGAGCAAATGTCGCAAGCCATTACGGTAGCTGTCACAACCAATGAAATATATGAAGGGCCCAGTTGCGGAATGTATGAGAGGAAAAACCGTTGCAACGTGCATTGCACTGTACAGCCAGCAAGAAAATTCTGTAAAGAATTGCACTATTTGAAGTAGCATTGGTAAGAACCAACAGCAGAAGAAGAAGGAAACAATAACGATCAAAAGCTTTGTTACTTTGATATTTCTTCTTCTTCGTCGTCCTTGTTGCTTATGGCTGCTACAAGGTTTTTGTCTTCTAAGTCTGTCGACGATTTTTGAATACAAAGACACCAGAATAATGAGTGGTAAAACACGAAAAATGATAAAAGCAAGCAGAACGAATCCCTTGACTTCGCTTTCGTCCATTGTTGTATAACAGGACCTTCCGTCACTTACCATATAAGTTAGATATGGTAAAAAACACATTACCGAGCTTAACCATATAAAACAAATGACAAGAACACAAATTCTTGGTTTTTTGAGTTGTTTTTTAGTGCGAAAAACTATTGCAAAGAAACGATCCACTGCAATTACAACAAGACTCTGAACCGAAACAGCTGCTGACGTGTCGTAGAGAAAGAAAGTAAGTTTGCATAATAAAGACGCCAAAATCTTGTTTTTCAAGGACTGCGGATGCTCAACAAACATTATGTGCCATAATAGCGGAAAAAACGGCACTAAAACATCGGATGCACACATGTTGCATATGAAATAATTTGTGCTCGTTTTTAATCTTGAATCTTTCAATATCACCGCAAGCACAAGAGAGTTTCCAAAAAATGACATTACCGTTGTAATAATGTATATTATAAGAGCAAAACTGTTGAATGTGCTCCAATCAAAGAGTTCAGAACAAGCGAAAAGTGTTCCGTTTTTGGAGGTGTTGAAAATAGTGTTATTTTCAAGTACCATTTGTCCAGGTTGTTTGTTGAACTTGCTATGTGGCAATTCAACTCGACTTTGGTTGATATCCACTTGAGTATTAAAATACCCGCTTGTGATGTCGTTGAAGTTGTTTCAGTAATGGAAATATGTAAATGTAACTCGATGCAAAGTAGTTTTTAAATTTCCAGACTTGCTTCAGTAACTTTAGAATCTCAAAAGCGCTTCTTTAACTTGCTTTTGTAAAGTGGATTTTTGTTTTAACAGGTGCAACATTATTATTTGAAAATAAAGTGTTTAGAGCGTTTTTTATATCTTGTCATTTAGCTTGATTCGGACTGAAAAAAAAATCGTCTTTCGAAGAAACTGAATCCTATAGAGGTTTATAAATTTGATTTTCAATTCCAGTTGATTTGAGAAAGCGCCAGCTGAACAACTAAAATCTTGACAATTTTCATAGATAGCTATAAAATTTCTGTTAACAATGGTAATGGAAGCAAACAAAAGAAATAAATTGAAGTAAATTGTATTTGTTTTGAGCGCATGCGCCTTTGCTACAAACTCGAGTGCTTTCTATGCAATTTTACGTAATATGATTTCAATGAACTCCATATCAATTTATCAAGAGTGAACCATTTATTTTTATCTCAATCTTGCATTAAAATAAGATTCAAACGTACTCTAGAACTGACGAGGGCCTTTCGGGTTAAAAGATATCTTCAAAAGACGAAACTGGAACTCAAATGTTGTGGAAAATATAACCAAGTTTAATAAAAGGATGAAGTGTGAAGAACCGTACTTCTTAATAATTGTTATTTCAAGTTGTAAAGAGATTCCAAACACAATAACTGCTTCAATATAAAAAGGAAATGTATGTAATTTATTGGATTCACGAAGTAAAAATCTTTTTTGTCTAATTCTTTCCTTTTTAATTACTACCATCCGTATTTTATATGTAGCTATTATTATAAAAGCAAGTTGATTTAAGCTTCTTAGAGGCTCGTTAAAAATATTAGTTTTAATTCAATCTTTCTTGTTCAAAACTTATTCATATTTTTTTAAAAATGTTAATCATGGGTAACTATTGTAATATTGCTGGAGTTTTGTTACTCACTCCTAGAAAGTTTTTTTTTTCTTACAGAAAAATAAAGAAAAACTATTTTTAACTACAGAGTTAACTTTCACGTGATAATAACAATTCGCTTTTTACTCAATCTAAAATGTCATTCAGTTCAAAATGAAAATGAGCTATCTGACTCTATATTAGTATATACCACGTAAGTTTCTCAAATATATAGAGGATATTATATGGTGGCGCGAACATGTGAAGTTTATCTTCGAGTGGAAATCTTTTTTCCATAAGAAGATAAACTTCATATGTTCAAACCAACGTGTAATTTTCTTTTTATTACATAGATATGAGTGTGCTAAGTGACAAATCTTTTCTCACGCTTAGTGAATCTAAAAATAGTATGTTTGTTTTACTTTGCTGTTCATATCCTTATATGTCCAGGCATGTTGACATGAAACTTTCGAGTTTCTCACACTGATAACAAATTGAGTATAAGTGCCTTTAACTTTATAAGAACACATTGTTACAACGCGTGCAATCAGTTCTTTCACTTTTAAGAAACTCTTCTGAATCAATTTCGGACAAACCTTATGTCATAAATTTAT
This sequence comes from Zoanthus gigantus, assembly GCA_025331005.2. NCBI lineage: Eukaryota > Metazoa > Cnidaria > Anthozoa > Zoantharia > Zoanthidae > Zoanthus > Zoanthus gigantus. The sequence continues at coordinate 4,056 of JAOBBB020401695.1, read as the reverse complement.
AGAACCACCTTGTCTAAAACTTGAGAAAAAGAAATTTATTTTCCAGCAAAATTCTAAAACAGACTTTTTACTTGGTCACGTTCCCCAAAGCTCTGATTTCATAAAAACTTGTAATAAGGGATACAAAACACCCCTATCTAAGAACACACCCTGTGTTGCACCGTTCTCTAATGCACTTTCTAGACACTGAAGTAAATAGATTTAGATTTACCGTCCACAGCATGTATAAAACTGTTCGTTAGTTTTTATAGTTTTAGCATTCTAGCGACTATGAAAATTATATGAAAAGAATCCAAGAAACATACGCTTTTTGTAGGTATGAAAATTATAGATTTTCTTACAGTATATCAAAAAAATTAGCTTCTACATGAAAACCGTTTTTAATGTCAACACTGTCTGTACATGTCTGGGGATTATTTAGATTATGTTACTTGAAAAAGTGTGTAAAAAGAACTTGTAAACAGAGACACACATTTTCACACACCATCATGCCACTGGTGCTGGGCTCAGAAGTTAAGTTCTGTTTTGTTGACAGATGTTAACCCTTTCAGTGCCTAACATGTTAAACTGCTGAAGAATCCAAGAGCGGCTGTACGACAAGACAAAAGATATTTTATCTAACAAACTGGTGGAGAATCCGGGTAGCGGCTGTACAAAACAACAAAATATATTTTATTAAACAAGTGTTTCGAAAATAAAAAACTAGACGAAAAACAAAGGAATGACGTTAGCGATATCTTCACTAGTGAAAATATATTATAATCAGCGAGTGAAGTTACTTTTATGTAACGGAGTATATACAACATTTTCTCGTTTTATTAGAAATATATTATTTTTGGACTACATTAGTAACAAGGAGAGAGTAACCAGAGATTTTTGGTTAGGAGACTGTTGTTTTTACAAACAGGTTGTAAAATGATGAGAATGACAGTTCCTTATCGAAGATTTTAGACTAAAAATAAGGTTTGTTCATCAGGCGACACTCGTCTAGAACACTGATTACTTTCTCCAAACAACGATAGATTTTGGCTCCGATTCAGCAACCAATCATTAGAAAATAATACAAGGATTGTGTAAACACTTTTATTTCGTTACCAACTAGCACAAAAGACTTTATAAGATCTACAATTTAGTTCAGTTCTGGCGTAAGTCCTGTAAGCATATAAGCATTGCTCGTCAGCCCTTTGGCGGACGTATGGAGCGAGATTCATCAAAATAACGGCAAGATCCTTGTACGAAACCTAGTGCTTGAGTTATTTCCCTAACAGCCAGTTGACATTTATGTTTCCCCGTTGTTGTAAAAGGTTGTTATTGTAATGGCCAGCCGTCGCTTATTTATTGCTCTTTAGATAGTTTTTAAGTACATTAAAATATTGTTTTAGGCAGTTTTGTAAATTGATAAGAATTTTTTAACTGATATTTCGGACTGTAGTCCTTCGTCGGAGTATAGCCTTTAGGCTTTACTCCGAAACGTCAGTTCTAAAATTCTCTTTACTACGGCTTTAGTGTACAAGTTATCAATTTACAAAACTCTTTCTATAGACACACCGACGCAGCTGCCATTTAAGACATTTATTGTTTTAGGGAGATTAGTAAATATGTTTGGTAAAAAGATTAATGTTAACCCCTTTTAACCAGTCGATTCTTTTGACTCAAAATGGCTGCTTCAAGCTTTAAAGGCTAAAAATCACTTTTTCCAAGAGTCGTTCTAAACTTTCAAGAAAACATTATCAATGGGGTGTTTTCAATTGTAAAGGGAAGCTGAATCCCAAAAATATTTTTTGATTCCTTAGTGTGTATTTTGAAAAATTTATTCCAAAAAGGGTTGGTAAAATTATCAGCAGGGCGCCTTATTGCACTTTTAACGCGGGCTTGGAACAGTTGCCTGTGACTTCACAACGTCAAATCGAAAGTTCACGCTGTGTTTATTGGTGGAAGTTTTAGCGAAATTATCAAGTAGAGACGTTATTTTTATTCTAGAAAGCTATATCTGTTTCAAATTTTCCTTCAATAAAGCCTTACAGTTGGTCAGAAAGAAAGGAAAGTAGTGCTTTGACGTTGTGGCGTCAGCACTGACAACCTCGCGGGTGTAAGTATTGCGTCCGTCTTAGTTAAGAGCTAGGATCTTTTTTTATTTACTTCTAAGGACACTGATCGAAGAATCAGTATAAAAAAACACGTTTTTTAAAATCCCAAACAGATGTAGTTTAACATATCAAAACATAATTTGTGGATTCAGCTTTCATTTATTTAAAGTATGCTCATTTTACACTTTCAAAATGTATAAAATGACGTATTTGAAGTGTAAATTTAAAATAAAATAGCTTTCGAAAAACATTTTTTTGAACATTTAGAATTTAAAGTGTAAGTCTAAAGCAAACTTAAACAATAACAAACATATTTTGCCTTGTAGCTATATTCATTTCGGTTTTGTCACATCATCGTACCCACAATCATGCCACTGGTGCTGGGCTCAGAAGTTAAGTTCTGTTTTGTTGACAGCTGTTAATATATAGAGCGTATTAGTTATAGTAAATATCCTTTAAGATAGATACAGCCAAAGAAGTACGCAATACACAAACGTTTTGGAATTCAGTCCTTCCTGGGAGTGAGGAAGAATCTTTTGTAGATTTACGGTGACCTAGGATACCCATTGCGGCAGCAGCAGCTAAAAACATGAATTAATCCCGGCTTCTGGTGAACTACTCACCCACCCTCGCTAGGGTTAGAGTTAACGCTTACCCTATGCCTATTGAGGGGTGGGTGAGTAGTAATCTCGTACCCAGATCTCTGGGTACGAGATTAGGTGAGTAGTTTATCAGAAATCGGGATTGATCCAAAAATTTGAGGCTTACTTCATGCGCCATTTCAGCAGCAGTTCATATTCGGTCAAGTTTGGAATGGGTTTTGAGAGCTTAGTGCAGTGGAACCCCAATATAACGAAGTCTCATGATAACGAAGTATTCTTTGAGCCCGGCAACTTTACAGTAATTTCTATGGCTAAAATCCCCTTGCCATAACGAAAACCCCGGAATAACGAACCAAATTTGGGTCTCGAGACCACATTTCACCCCAATATAACGAAATTCACAAAACAAGTACAAGCATTTATAGTATAACAACATGACTGATGATGAAATAGAACCCTTATATTGTAAGGGTAAGAGATACGGTGTTTGTTTGAAAATTCATTGTTCTGTTGCAGTCTTGATACCGTCTTGATTTTACTGTTTAAGTTCATTGATGTTTTATGACGTAATAGATCAAATAAGGATGGCCCAACAAATACTTGCCATCGCTAATTTTTGTGTCTACGGGTTCTAGAAGCGTAGACACTATGTCATCGGGTTGAATGAAAGAGTGTAAATGCCACAGGAATCCCAAATGGAATCCGATCGAAAGCCGACGCTAATCCGAGGCTGACTGGGATCTAAGCGATTGTTAGCGATTGTATCTCCGGAAGCCAGAGATTATTCGACGATACTTCGGCAGTCACGTGTGCTGGACGGCGTTATATCGAATTCGACGTTAACCCCACGTCTTTACCATGTGCTTTTTGAGATTTGGTGAATTTTATTCCTGTTGAAGGTAAGTCTAACTGTATTTTCTAAAATGGAATATAGTTAACGCTGAGTGTTTTAATTGCTAATTAATGTACTTTCTTGATCGTAGGAATTCACTAACAAGTTGGGCCAACAAGTTGTTTACAATGCACTCTGAGTCACATGGTTTTGTCTTTTGAGAACTCTGTTATAATCGTTGTTATAATATTTACCATCAGTTTAGTTTTTGTGACTAAAAGATTTTCCAACATTTTTGATAAAAGCCTACAGTTTTTGCAGTAGAAAATTTGAAGAAAGTAAACCAACAAAGCAGAGAGTTAATTTTGAAAAAAGTAATGATTAATACAGTAAGTCACTCGGTTATCGCATCAATTCAAAACAAACTTACTTTAAAAAAACTCACTAGAATTGCTTGCTTTATATTAAAGCTGTAAACTGTAAGGAAAAGAAGATATTCGAGTTACATAAAATTTAAGTACACAAGTGAGAATTT
>JAOBBB020401596.1:0-17241 GCA_025331005.2 Zoanthus gigantus | reverse complement strand
ATCCTTGCTTCCTCTTGCCCTTCACTTCAAACTCCAATGCTTTTCTCAAAACGTGCCCATCATCCCTCCTCAACACATGCCCATACCATCTCACTCCACTCGCCATTGCCATCTGAACCACTGTTTCCTTCAATCCCAACATCTCCATTAGGTCCTCTAACAACATCTCCATTGGGTCCTCTAGAACTGCTAGCTTGAGAGATGTCCAAAATACCAAGCAGTACACACAATTAAAAATCCAAACTACTATGTGTATCTGTTGTGGTCTAATTTTAATTCTGGCTCAAATTTTTTCAAACCAGTATATTTTTCTCCAACTAATTTGGTTTTTTCAAACCAGTTTATTATTTTTTTCAAACCAGTTTGTTTTTGCAAGCCAGTTTATTTTTCTCATATAAGTGAGAGACAAAAAACTAGTGATACCTAGAAAAATCAGCATGCTGGCAATGGTTGCTTGTGTGGTCAAGTGAAGATGAATTAGGATTAGCAGATCCAAAGCTCAGTCAATTCTTGGTGCGTACCAAATTTAAAAATAAAAGAAAAAAAGAAGTGAAAGTGTCTGGTAAGATGGTAAGAACAGGGGGGGCATAAAATTATAGGTAGGGAGGGGATGATAGGTAGAATTTTGTAGCTGGGTGGGTAGGGTAGTGGGTGGAATATGAGTTGTGAACTTCCCAATTTTTATGCTACACCCCCAAACTAAAATAAAAGCCATTTTTCAGACAGCTGATAAAAAAATCAAGATACAAAAATTAAACTGGTTTGAAAAAAAATTAACTGTTTTAAAAAAATCTAGGCATGACAGCCAGCTGTTTTTTGGAGTCCAGTATCATCCTCCTCCCAAGGAATAGGAAGGAAGAAATGTGGGCTCACAAAACGGCTGAAAACCAATCCTAAAAAATCTGAACCAAGAAAAAAGTTGAATCACAACATATCTACTGTATCTATAGGAGAATAGTTGGCTATTTACTAAATAACATGATGGAATGAGTATGGGATCACCCCAAGATAATTCCAGAGAGTGGCCACAGTGTCAGATTTGAATGCAGAACAACTGAAGAAAGAATTGATCACCTTCCAACCATACCAATAAATCCATGGCGATAATCCTGCAAGAGAATAATCAGTGAAATTCAACTAAAGATAAATAGAATAATTTTGGATAGCATAGTATGGCTTATACAGGCCTGTAGCGCCTTCCCCCCAGATTTTTTTGAAGGTACGAAATGTGGAAATACAGCAAATAGTCATTGGAAATTAAAATATTAAAAAATAATATATTATTTCCGTCACATATAAACATGTATGTTACCATTGAACAAAAACATTGTTATACTTAAGCAGAGAAGGGTCTAGGTACAAAAATGCTGCCATATGGCCCACCAGAAATTTTCCAACTGCTACGGGCCTGTAATGCTCTCTCTGGTCGACCCACGTGCATCCATGTCAAACACTAGAAATGTGTATATCCCACAATTTAATTAAGAGGACAATATAGACTACAACTAATAACATCCCAGTTCTATAAAACATAAGATAATGTCGTTAGGGGTTGAACAACAAATGCAAAGCCAAAACAAAGCAAAACAGAGGAGACTATTCTATAAATTTCAGTGAAAAACCACTTAGCAATATTGATACTAGTAAAAGATGGGTAGAGTGCCTAGGTATTGAATATTTTAGAGATGTATATTCAAAAGTTGATTTACCAAAAATTATATGTATAATATAAAATATGGGATTATAAGTATATTGACTCAATGGAAGGTACTGGAAAACATTTGGTATGTCATAAAAACATAGAAAATTCTGTGAATTTAATTTACGATAGTCAGGTAATTGGTCGCAATAACTCGGAACTAAGAGCGACAGGCCTACTCTAGATCTGGGGGGCATGTCGCCCAATGTCGCCGCAACATTGGGCGACATTTGGCAACTTTGGCCAATTCCAGGGAAAATTGGCAAAATATTTGGCAACATTTGGCAATATTGGGCAATACTAGGCGGTACTGGGTGACATTAGGCGCTATTAGGCGACATTAAGTGACATTGGACCCGAGAGTAGGCCTAACGACAAAGTCGAGTGAAGAAAAAGTAGTGCTTGTGAAAGGTGGTCAATTAAAACAAAGATGCGGAAGCAGCTTGCAGTTCACTGTTCAGGGTTTTACTACCAACAAAGTAAAACAAAGTAATCCCAACACTGTTAAGAGATCATGTAAACTGATCAGATTTTGATTGTAGGAGGCGGAATGAGTAGACGTTCAAATATAGGAAGTCTTTCGCTGTAAATTGTATTGACTTCAAAAAGGAATTTGATAGTGTTTTCCCGGCAATCTCTGTGAGAGATTATACAAAGTACCAGTTCCAGAAAAGGTGATCCATATGAAAAGGGCACTTTATTCTGGCTTTCTTTGTGGAGTTTTGCACGATGGTAAAAAAACAAGCAACTTTGTGGTTGATTCGGTGGTCAGTCACACAAAGTTTTCTGCTCTCGGCTCTGCTGTTCCTGCTCAGAGCTCTCAAGTCTCACACATTGAGCGCGAGTCTCACGTATTTCGATACAATCACACGCGCTCACGCTGAGACCAGCATTTCTCACGCATTGCCACTCTTTTGGTATCAGGGGTGGTCACAAATTTCTAATTGCTCTTTTACTTACACTTAACTTTGGGCAATATTAGTACTTTTATATAATTAGTGCACTGACAACAAACTTTAACTTTAAAATTTCAAATATTTTCCAGAAAGCAATCCCCGTAATCCGATAGTAATTGATTTCGCCTTCCTCACTCACCAGGGTGGTAAAGGGTTTTTTCGTGAAACGAGATTGTGCCATTTTTATTGACGAGAAACGTGAAATCATCTAATTCTATGCCCGTGAAACGTGATTTGACTCACCCCGTGAAACGTGATTTAGCAGTTTCGAGTCTCCGAGATTCGAGATTTAGCTCAAGTCCGCGAAACGTGATTTGTTCTAGATCACTTATTCAAGATCAATTATAGCCTTTGACCTCTGTCACGCATCAGGCACACCACGTTTCACTGTAGTGCAGTCGCCTGACTGTCAGAGTGGTGTCATTTTCTAATCTCATACCCAGATCTCACTGGAAAGTGGGAGATCTGGGTACGAGATTCATCATTTTCCGTGTTATTTTCGTGAAACGTGAAACGCGCTGTTTATCTTCCGTAAAACGTGAAAGAGCCATTTTTCGGCCCGTGAAATGTGATCCATAGCCCCCCTTCACCACCCTGACTCATACAAACACAAGCCAAAGGAAAAATATTTCACGCTTTGAAAAACTCTTGAGAGCTCTGTCTGCTAGTCATAAATTGGATCATGACAAGAACTACTGCAGTTTAAGGAAGGCTCAAAAGTATAAAGTGGGTGGATGGAGGGCAGACAAAATGCAGGCAACCGTTCACGAAATTCTGCTGACGTCTGATCTAGTTGGTTTTAAAAACCCTACAAATAAAATTCAAAAAAGCCAAATTACAACATTGGAAATTTGCATTTTGTACTAACACCATTTTTCAGTCAGCCAGTAATGTTCATCATTAACATTTCAGTTATTTGCATTAATTAAGTGTTGTTTTTTTAAAAAAAAAATTTAAATTTTAGAAAGAATTTCTATATTGATACTTGTTTACTTGTTCCCAGTCCTTTTCACGTGGTTTTACTCTGCGGCCGTGGTAGCATGAGATGAGTTTGAATGACGTCAATCCCGTGTTGTGCCGCCATGATTACTTCCGAAGTGCCTTTTCAATAAGGATATTTATTCGTATAAACGTTTTTCATTCAATGAACGACGATTTTGTCGATGAAAGAACAAGCCTGATGTCAGAAGAAAGAACTCCGCAAGACGAGCAAGGGTATGGATCAGGAGAAGGCGACCATCATTCCAGTGTTTCGGTATGACTTCATTGTCGAACTACTAGTGTTAGCGAGTTTATTTTCTAAACACGAGAGAGCCGAGATCAATTATTTCACCTAAAACTTTAAATCAATGAAAATGATTAGTTAGTTGCACACAGTTGTGAACCATGGATATAAAACAATTCAATTTGTTTTAAAACAAATCCCCAACATGGGCAGAGGCAAAAGAGGTGTACATGCTTTGATCAATTGACAATTTATTTCCTTTCGCGTGATGCAGGTTCCCAACAAATCTAATATTTTTATACTTCACTGGTAGAAAATCAGATCTTTGGCAGGTCTACAGAGAAAGAGTAATTTAATAATTAAATGATGCTTTTCTTTAAGAAGTCGGGAGTAAGTTCAATAAAGGTCAGATCGATTATTATCAGGAGTCAAGAAAATGAAAAACTTTCAAATGGACACATTGCTTGGAAAGCCTTTCATTTACACAGTAAAGTTAGACTTTAAGTCTTGAATGAGCGAAAATTGCTTACATTTTATACAAGATTGAATATGAATTCTTTGTGAATTCTTTTTTATTATTAACATTTTCAGCACTTTAATGCTAATCAAACCCTTTGGCTTTAGAGTAGTTAAACAGTTTTGATTTGCTTCGTTCATCCGAGAAGAACAATATATTGATGGTTAGTAGCAATGGTTTGTTCACATGTAAACATTTGTGTGGCTAATTTGTCAGGCTGAAGCATCATGGAAGTGAGAAATCCAATACATCTGGTGATAACAAAAAACTGCATAATTTAGTATTTAAGAACTTAAATTCAAGATGTAATTTTTTGTAATACTGTATTTTGCATTAGTGTCATTTCATTGTGTCACAGCATCATTGTTTACACCATACTACAATCTCATTCTCATCATCATCCAATTTTGATCCAGGTCTATCCAAGTAAATGGGGGTGGCCAGATTTACCCCACTCTAACAACAATCTCTCCAAATCCCACTCTTTATCTCGCTTGATTCAAGGCATCCTCCTTCTCCAAACCAACACTCTTGCACTCTTTCTCCTTCTTGCAATAATTTTAAAATTTTTTGATATCATTTCATTGTATCATAACATCATTGTGTACACTGTGATACACTCTCAGTCTTTATAATTCTAAAATATTTTGTTCTAATTGTGTCATTTCATTGTGTCATAACATCATTGTGTACACTGTGATACAATCTCAGTCTCGATGATTCTAAAATATTTTGTTCTAATTGTGTCATTTCATTGTATCATAACATCATTGTGTACACAATCTGTGATACAACCTCAGTCTCGATAATTCTAAAATATTTTGTTGTTCTAACTGTATCATTTCATTGTGTCATAATAGCATTGTGTATACTGTGATACAATCTCAGTCTCGATAATTCTAAAATATTAATTTTTGTTCTAATTACGTCATTTCATTATCATAACATCTGTATCTTTTTATACACTGTGGTTCAATCTTATGTAGTCTTGTTAATTATTTTATTAATTTGATTTAAACAAACTGATTCAAGCTCAATGCTTGAAAAATATGGCTTTGTTTGAGCTTAACCTGGAAAAGTTCTTGAATTTTGAGTTTCCAGGCCACTTATTGTAATTTGTGGGTAAAATCAATTTAAAACATAATGTATAATTGCTCTTTATATTTTAGTACAAATAGTTCTCACTTGTGAATCACATTTGCATTAAGAGACAGCTGTCATCTAATAAGTTGCATTGTTGTTTGAGATGTTCAGCTTGCTTTTATTAACCAAATCGGGCTGACGTGTAACAAATAATTCCTGGCTTTTAAGGTTAGATTGTTTTATCTTGTGCTATGTAGAGATAGTGTAAGGTCCGATATGCTGTGCTCCACTTCTTCTGGTCTGCTTTCCCTTCGGCAATGACAACACTTTATTAAACCTTGTACATAATATTTAGTAAATACCATGTAAAAATAGGAAAATTTTTATGAACATCACTTTATAATATGTATTTGCCTTACTTTGCTAGTGTTGTTTGGTTACTGTGCTCACTTAGTGGGTGGCTCCACCTGAATTGTTTTTCAATTGGTATAGTATTAATTTTAATGGAGCTGAAACCAATTGAAGAGTTGCACACAATTTAGGTATCCTGCTGATAAACAGTGACTGTTTCGCTATTTATTTTCAGCAGCATTCTAGTTACATATGTCTGTTCAGATATATATTTTAAAGAGCTGACATTTTAAACCATTTTGATTTCAAATGGTCTCTCATTTCAGGGGAGGATTTCTATGATAATTAATGTTATTGGTAAAAGTTTGTCCAATTACACAAACAACCCATTTCTGGCCTATTCAAGTATCCAAACCTTGTTGATAATTTAAATTATTATTCTTAATGACGATTAATTTTTGTGGACACCTTGTTATCACTGCCAAATTTATCATCTCTGACTGCTTTATTTTGTTTCAAAAATTAAGCGACAAAGGGGAAGATCTCGAAATGAGACCTGGGGAGAAAGACCAACAAGGCGGCGCTTATCTTCAGATAGAAGGCAAGGACTAGAGGATCAAAATGACGAAGGGGATGCAGAGGAGGAATTGAAATATGGAGCTAAGAGTGTCATGATGCTGATCATACCTGTATCTACTTGTATGCTGGTTGTCGTGGCAACAATATCCTCAGTGACATACTTTACTGAGAACCAGGGGCAGTATCTGTGAGTGTTTCAGTTTTTGTGATCATCAGAGTTCTGTTTTTGTAGTTAGAGTAACAAGAAACATTGAATAATGCCATCAGTGATGGGAAGAGAGGAATGAAAATCAAAATTCTTCCAAGTGCAGGGTTTTCAGTAGAAATTTTCAAGAGTAGTCCCAGGGACCCCTTCGTTTTTGAATTAGGGGTCCCAAACAAAACTTCTGTCATCAAAAGTTTATTTTACACCGTAATGTCCTGTCAATCTTGTGCATCCCAGGGACGCATTGCATTTCATTTCATTTTTTGCGTCCCAAATTAATTTTTTGCATAAAATACGCAATATTTTGCATTAATGAAAACCCTGGTTTTACATCATAGTGAGAAGAATTTTGGAACTGACATTTTAGACTGTGAGTGTATGGGAAATAAATGATGGTAAGAAACAAAAGGAAATAAAACAATAGAGATGTGTGAGAAAAAAGATTGTTAAAAAGACAAAAAGCAAAAAAAAATAGGAAATAAAAGGATAGAGAAACAGCATTCCATTTTAGACTATTATCAACTTTAGCAAAAAGCATTACTCGGTGAAACATCTTTTCTTTTTTGTAGAAGTAACTTAGTTTTATAACACTTGCATTTCCAAGAAGAGTGTTTAACTACCCAAAAAACAACTGAGATCAAATTTGTTCTGTGGTGCATGTAACAACTATATTAACAATCTTTGCCAGCAAAAAGTTTGGTTTAAATAAAAACAGCCTACAAAATTGAGTAAGTTTTCTAAAAATGTTATTTTGAACCCTGAAGTGGACATTTGTAAATAACCAACTGTTTTTTTCCTACCTGTTTGGGTTTTAACCTCACCATAATTTTATGTTTGTCAAAAAGAAAATCACACAAGTTAATTTTCAAAGTTTGGTGGAGTTGGGGATTGAACTGGGGACCTTTTGCGTGGAAGGCAGAAATCTTACCAACTTTCTCAACCACATCCACCCACATGTGTGTGTGTGTGTGTCATTAGCTTCTTGTAAATATTACAAAATCAGAATTTAAAGGCTAATATCTGTTTTGTGAGTTTTTGTACTGAAAAACACGTCCTTAATTGTTGTTTGAGTTTAGAAGTTATTTGTATTACTATTAATTTTTTTTAATTTCTTTCTAAAATAACAGGTTGTGCGTCAAAGACATGACCTAAAAATTATTATTATGAGTGCAACTCTCGATGCTGGCAAGTTCCAGGATTATTTTGAGAGCTGCCCACTGATGACAATTCCAGGACGAACACATCCTGTGGAGATTTTCTATACACCTGAACCAGAGAGAGACTATCTGGAGGCAGCCATCCGCACTGTCGTTCAGATCCACATGTGTGAGGAAGTTGAGGGTGATATACTGTTGTTTCTCACAGGGCAGGAGGTAATATGAAAAGAAATTGATAACCAAATTACGAGTCCTTTCAAAGGGAACTTTGTTGCTCATTTTCAAGCCCACCTGACCTTTATTTGGCTTAAGACATATGTCATTGTTTTTTTATTCACTGCCATCCACTGTCACTTTTGATTACAATATATTCAAAAATTAATTTTAATAAACTTGCTTATATTTTACATTCTATTATTTTGTTTAATTTAAAGAGTAACCTGTGAAAACTTCTTAATTATTAATAAGAGATCAACCTCTTTAGTTTCTAGTGACTACATCATCATCATCATCCAATTTTGATCCTGGTTTATCCTCGTAAATGGGTAGCCGAATTTACCCCACTCTAATAGCAATCTCCCACTCTCCACTGCCAATCACTTCATGGCTTTGTATTCATGTTTCAGTATCAGTCAGTGGCCCTGCTTTGCTATCTTTCCCCAGTCTTACCATATTTTGAAACTATATTGGAAGTTTACATGTAGTTATAACTTTTAGCTTTGGGGATGTAATATTGATCTTTGAAGGAAGAGTTAACATAGGATAAAATATTGCAAATTGTCAGTTTGTACATTAAGTATGACATAGTGGAAAGATGTTGCTTTGTCAAAATTAATAATGGGTTGTAGTTGTTGCAATTTGTCACTTTTTTTAGAAGGTTTTGTCATAATTTATTGTCAGTGTTCTGGAACAATGTTGTTGCTAGATATGAGTCAATTTCAGTGTGATGCCGCTTATCACAAAATCCCTTGGAAGGCCTCAATTATTCATTGTATGGCATGTGACGTGTTTCAATACTTTGGTTAATCTGTTGGTATATAAAACTAACAAATAAGTTAGAGAGACCTCAAGATCAGAGAGTTTAAACACACCAATAAAAATGCAGATGAAGGAGAATTTTACATTTCTCAAAAATACAATTAGGATTGTCAACAATAACTGCATTTACATGGGCATTGGAAGGGAAAATTTAAAGAAATTAAAAAGGGAGTTGTTCAAGGGAGACATGTAGAAGGACAGATGAAATAGGAGGTTGTGAAATGGTCAGAATCAGAGAGAGTAGTTATGTACAAAAAGAGATGGAAATGAACTAAAAGTGATAAAGAGAGAGGAAGAGAGAGATTGGTTAGTGCATAAACTTATCAGGAAGATTGCCAAATCACTCAAAAGAATTCATAAAATAGAAAGTTCTCTAATTCTATATTTTACAGATTATTCATAACTAATGTTTTCCTATTTATTCAATCTGTACCATCAGGAAATCGAAGAAGCGTGCAAGAGAATCAAAAAAGAAATAGAAGACTTAGGTTCAGATATTGGAGAAATGCGTTGTATACCCCTTTATTCCACACTACCTCCCCAGCAACAGCAGCGAATCTTTGAACCTGCCCCACCCAAGCGTCCCAATGGAAGCATAGGGCGAAAAACTGTAGTGTCTACAAACATAGCAGAGACTTCATTAACAATTGATGGAGTAGTGTTTGTTATAGATCCTGGATTCTCAAAACAGAAGGTACAGTAAGATGAATTTTTTCTTAATGATAAAATTTCCATTTAGATTTCAAACTTTGCATAAAACTAATCAAAATACTCACAAAGAAAGTGTCTTATTCGAAATGCGCTCTCCTTAAACTACTTGCTGTTTAGTGATGATCTTAAAAAATATAATTTCAAACTGGAATAATGTTTAAATCATTTACAATAATTATGTAAACTCATGGATGCATTTCTAAGAGCATAGCGTAACTTATAATAGCAAAAAAAATACTTGGATCACAAATGCTTTTGGTAATATATATCCCTTTAAAACTTTCCCTTGTTTTTGTTTCACCTGGTTTAAAAATTTTGAAATTCTTCTTGCAAAATTCTTTTGACTGTAATGTTAACAACTTGCACTTTACAACTGAAGTCTTTGCACAATAACATGAATAAAAAAGATATTGTTTCAAGTGTAGCTTTGTGACTAAATTGCATAAATTATTAGTTTTTTGGGAAATTGCTCAAATCTTAGTAATATGGACCTTAGTCATAATTATAATAGCTAGATAAATTGAGATTTAAGTAAACTAAAAAATCATAAAAAAAATATACACAGAAAATTAATTTTGAAAGTTAAAAAAAGCTTTTTAGTCTTTATCAATAAGTTCAATGTCCATAGACCTGTGAAGGTGGTTTCCCACCTTCACTTCAGATTGGCTCTGCAAAAGAAATATGGCTTACTTAATCTTCTGTGGGAGGAGTTCATCTTTGTGTGCAATGTTTGTTGAGTCCTAGTCGATAATATGACTACCGATACATAGTATCTGGCTGCACATTATCTGAAGTACACGCTTTTTTATAAGAACCAGTAACTTTCGGCTGAGGCTGGGCTGCTCATAACTTTTTGGCGATTTCAACCTTAAATTGTTCTTAATTCTTGTAAACTCAATGTCAGTTGTTGAGTTTCAAAATGGTGCCACTAGCACGCTCATCTGGCAATGAACTGCTCTATTCTTTTCAGTTGTTGTTGATAGTATGACTTACGCAAACATTATCTCTCTGCATGTAAACCCTGACTGCCCATTGCCGGATTAGCTTGCTATTGGCAATTATTTAAGTTAAAGTTAAAAGTACTAAATTTGACGTAACAGAGTAGTTATACAATAGTATTGTTGCAAAACATAACATTATGTAACTTGTTGGACCATTCAAGTCTTTGTTACCATTTTCAGCTGCTTTTAAAAATTAAAAAAGTGGTTAGAAATGTTATCATGAATTTAAATGTACATCTCAATCTGCATGCAAGAATTAAATAAAATTCTTAAATTTGTCTGATGAAAATTTTTGCCTGGTGATTGTTCTTAGCCTGTTCTTAATTTGTGGGCAAATCTCAGCTTGGGTGTTCTTATAAAGTTTGTTCTTATAAAAAAAAAAGCATGTAGCAGAATTCTCATCTGATACCTCCACCAACCTGCAACATGTTGGCTGCTAATTTAGCCTGTTTTTGGTTTCGTTACCGTTTCCACATTTCAAGTTACAAAATCACTACAACTTTGGTTATCTGAGGGTACTACACCCTTGGGCTTTCTGTAACTGGACATTGGTACAGGGTGTGATGAAGCCTGAAAAAGACCTCTGGAAAAGTGCTATTATTGTGATTACTGCACAGCCATTATGTACTATTACTGTAAAAAGAATTGTTCAGAAAGCAAGACACAGGTTTTATATTTTTTTTTAATTTGTTACCAGTAATACAGTACTTTGTAAGTGGCAGTTCGAATTATTATTAATTTTTTTACCCATAGCTATGGTAACGTTTCATACTTACAGGTGTATAATCCTCGAATCCGTGTTGAATCATTACTTGTGTCAGCCATCTCAAAGGCCAGTGCTCAGCAGCGTGCAGGCCGAGCAGGTCGTACAAGACCTGGAAAATGCTTCAGGCTGTACACAGAGAAAGCATATCAGAATGAAATGCAAGACAATACATATCCTGAGATCTTGAGGTCAAACTTGGGAACTGTTGTGCTGCAGTTAAAGAAACTTGGAATAGATGATCTGGTTCATTTTGATTTCATGGATCCACCAGGTTAGAAGTTGTCTAAAATGTTTTCTCAATTACTACCAATAAGGCCAGACCAATTAAATTTCCAGGAGCATGGATCCAACTGACCTAGTTTTCATGGAAAGCAGGGGAAAAAATGGCCCAAAAATTTTAATATGATTGATACTGTTGAAAAGCTAATTAAAACAGCTGTTGATAAAGTTTTATATTATTTTATACTTGCAACTATAAAATGAAGAGTTTATTCTGATAAATCAATGTTACAAATGTACTTTTTGTATTTGAATTGATAGAAACAATGAATGGAAGTCACTTTTAAAACAGCTTAACACTGAAACCTTTTTTTGTACACATTGTAAAACTAAATGGATAACACACATATTGATCAGAAACTACTTTTACTATCTGTTTTAATATGTTTTAAATTTGATCTGCCAGCAAATACACCGGGATTTACGGTACTGTACAAATGGCGCACAAATTATTTTTTGTTTCAAAGTCACGTAAATTTCAACATATTGACACTTTTTAAATGCGAACTTTGAAAAATCGCTATATATGCAGGGTTTGCCATGATGAATATTTTTATTGATGTTCAAAGCCTTAAGCAAAAACTTGGGAATGTTTTTTTTTTCAATGTGCTTTTTTTCTGACCGATCGACCCTTCAAATTTTAAAGAAAATCTGTGCTCCTGGAAATTAAATTGGTTTGGCCTAATACATTTAGATAATTATACATTTAGTGCCATATCCACTGGTTACTACAACTGTAGATGGTGCTTTACATTACTATAGAGTGGCGAAGTGTGACATCACAAAAATTAAAATTTGTGAACTTAAATGCGATTTGTCAAAATCATCAGAGAGATAAAACTAGATATGTAACCTTGCTAAAAATCAGAATGTTGGTGCAAATTGTCTGCGAGTTATTACCACAGTTATGCTCCAATGACTCCATACAAATCCTTCTAAAAATGGCCTGGTTCTTAACGTTAGGATTTAAGCCAATTTTTATAAGGATTTGTACATAAGGTCATCAGAGCAAAACCGTGGTAATATCTCATCACTGATTGGTGGAAAAATTCTATATTTCAGCATTGAGGCATTTTTCATCTCGATCATTCTGAATATTACAACTAAACTAGTGATTTCACAAATAAACTTGAACTGTGATGTCATCATTTCGGTACTCAATAGTTAAAGGTTAGAGACTGATTTGATTGGTTTGTTTACAAATACATGCTTGCGGTGGCGACACAATGAACAACAAATTTTAATAAAGGCAAAGCAATTTTAATGATTATAAATCTGCTTTTCTGTAAGTCTGGCAAAGGGATAAATTCCATTTTAAAAAATCAAACAGAAAAACCTAACACAAATGTTGCAGAGAGCTGTGTTAATGTACAAGAAACCTTATCTTTAACCTTGTTTGAAAGGCAGAAAATTTCCGGTTGTGCGCTCTTTAATATCATAAGAACAGATGTTATGATCCAGTACAAGTGTTATGGCCTTTGTTGCACAGAGGCAATAATAATTCTTGTAGTGTAGTATGGAATTTATTACAAATTTTTAGGGAAAAAAGGTGCTACAGAGGAAGTTAGATGTAAATGGATACTAAAGAAAAGCTTGCAATCACTGAAGATACAAGCTTTCTAGCTAGGGAAGTCAAAAGTTTGAAAATTTGGATTTCTAGAATTTCCAGGTTTACAACTTAACTCGAGCTCATAAAAAAGTTGATGAATATTTAACATGGATGAAGCAACATTCAAAGGCAAGAAATAACATTGAATTGATCACATTTTCATAATTGCAAGCATCAGAGAAGCAAGTGTTTAATATGACCATAATTATTTGTTAGAAGAATAGCTTTCATTGTCAAATCTTTAAAGCTAGAAAGGAAATGGGAGAAATAGATAGAGAGAGAAAAGTTTTTGGTAAGCTATGGATTACGTTGTTGGTATACTTTTAAGTGTTAGACATTTTTAGAAAACAATGAGTTTTACTAAGTATTAATTTTATTGAAGCAAATAGAACAGTGACTTCAATAAATGTCATAAATAGAATGCTGCGTCGGTGTTTCTATAGAAACAGTTTTACAAATAGTTAAAATGTACACCGTAGTGAATGAAAAAAATTTTTTTTTTAAAAAACTGACGTTTCAGACTAGTCCTTCGTCGGGTAAATGACTTGGTTTCACTCTGACGAAGGACTACAGTCCGTAACATCAGTTTTTTTTTTTTTAAAAATTCTCATTCATACGGTGGCCTAGAAGGACCATTGCAATTATAATGGTTTATGAACTAAAAACTCAAAGCACTGCAAACTAAAAACTTGACACACTGCAAACTAAAAAGCTCAGCACACTGCAAACTAAAAATTCAGCATACTGCAAACTAAAATGAGATTTTTTTTCTTGCACATTGTCCTGTAGCCATTGAGACTATCTTGGTCATTGGCTAATTCTCATTCAATTACTGTTTTAACATGCTCAAGGTTTTGGTCACCAAGGCATTTGCGACATTCACAGTACTTGTAATCATTTCTATTCCATGATGTTTCTCAAGCATCAGAACAATATCCTTGTTAGTAAGGCCTTTCTGGAAGTAATGTGTAATTAAGTCACTTTCTGAGCCATGTGGTAAATGAGGAAAAACGTTATTCATTTTGGTTCAAGAAGAGAAACCGAAGAAATATCATTTAAGGAGTCTGTGATCGTAATGGTGTGCAGGATGCTTCTGTCATGCGCATACCGAGTTTTTAGTTTGCAATGCACTGAGTTTTTTAGTTTGCAGTGCACTGAGTTTTTAGTTTGCTGTGCACCAAGTTTTTAGGTTGCAGTGCTTTAAGTTTTAAGTTTGCATTGCGCTGAGTTTTTAGTTTGCAATGCGCCAAGCTGTTTGCAGTGTGCTGAGTTAGTTCGCAGTGCACTGAGTTTTTAGTTTATAGTGCATTGAGTTTTTAGTTCGTAAATTATTATAATTGCAATGGTCCTTCTGGGCCACCGTACATTACACTATGGTGTATAATTTAACTATATATAAAACTGACCTCAGTAAAGCTATTCTAATCACAATATTGCGTGAACAATGCCATTGAATTAGCATAATGAAATATTAAAATAAATGGGTCATAATACCAGCTTCTAATATAGACCCAGTTTAGGCCTGTATTCAAGTCCACTTACAGTAGAATAATAAATAAAATAAATAAAAAATATTTTTTAAAACCAAGCAATTCTTAGACTGGTGTCATTGCCTAGCTATATTAACCTTTTGTTTTCATGTCTTGTTTTGATTGTTCTAGCGCCCGAGACATTGATGAGAGCACTAGAACTTTTGAACTACCTTGGAGCTCTGGATGATAATGGTGATTTGACAGAACTGGGCTCTATGATGGCAGAGTTCCCCCTTGATCCCCAGCTAGCCAAGATGGTTATTGCCAGCTGTGAATTTAGTTGCTCCAATGAAATACTTTCCATTACATCCATGTTGTCAGGTTCGTTGAAAACTTTCCATACATGCTAGTAAGATTGTTGCTCAAACATTTTCTTTCCAATTGAAACATGACCTGAAGAGTTTGAGTTTTACAATACACAAGGAAGCCTGTTGAGACCAATTTGAGCTATAATTTCGGAATTAACTTTTTTTTCCCTAGAAAAATTTGTGTAGTCATTTTGAAGAACTGTAAATCTTTCAAAGAGAAGAAGGTGCCCAAACTTCAAGATGTAGTAGATTGTGAAACCCCCTGCCCAGTCAACAACAGACGATGTGATCATGTGATGGTAGACAACCAGAAGCTTGGAGTTGTTGACTCATTCTGCTATTCTATCTTTCTAAATTTAAAATCTAAGTTCAAGTGACACCCAGGACAGAAGGAAATAGTGTACGGCAATAAACCGTGTACCATCTACCTTACTGTAGTGTGGCCTACAGATGTAAACCGGATAGTGAGTGACTGACTGACTGACAGCTTGTTAGGTCTTTTTGACTACTGGATAGGTCTATTTGACAGGCTTCCCCCTAGTTTGATTCAAGGCCTCGTGTATTGACTGAGACTTGGATGATCTTATTGTGAATTCAAGGGTTTTCTTCAGGCACTTGGGTGTTCCTCCTTCAACAAAATCAGCCTTTTACCAAGTTTTTTGCCATCTCCCCAGTTAGTAATAATTTTATGGACTTTTGCAAGAAGATTTGAGACTTGTATCAATTTAATCTTCTTCTCCCCTTCCCCCTCCTCCTGCTCATCATCACCATCATCATCATCACCATCATCATCATCACCACCATCGTCATCATTACCATCATCATCACCACCATCATCATCACCACCATCATCATTACCATCATCATCATCATCACCATCATCATCATCACCACCATCATCATCACCACCATCATCATCATCACCACCATCATCATCATCACCACCATCATCATCATTACCATCATCACCATCATCATTACCATCATCACCATCATCATCATCATTACCATCATCATCACCACCATCATCATCACCACCATCATCACTACCATCATCATCACCACCATCATCATCATTACCATCATCATCACCATCATCATCACCATCATCACCACCATCATCACCACCATCATCACCATCACCACCATCATCATCACCATCATCATCACCATCATCATCACCATCATCATCATTACCATCATCATCACCATCATCATCATTACCATCATCACCATCATCACCATCATCATCACCATCATCATCACCATCATCACCATCATCATCACCATCATCATCATTACCATCATCACCACCATCATCATAATCATGACCATCATCATCACCACCATCATCATCACCATCATCATCATCCACTGAAAACAATTGAAGGGTCTAGTGCAAAAACAATGTAAGTGTCTTTGTATGAAATGCTAAATTCTCCCAAGAGTTATGAAAAGATAATAGGAATAATGTAGGGAGAGATTAGAACTTAATCAAATTTCACTTATATCGTTTTTGTGTAGTGCAAAAACAACGTGACTCTGTATGGAATGCTAAATTCTCACAAAGTTATGAAGAGATAATAGAGATTATCTAGTGAGAGTTGAAAACTTCATCAAAAGTCACTTACGCTGTTTTTGCACTAGACCCTTCAATTCATACAAGTTTTTCTTGATTGTAGTAGTGTGTGCTAATAGCCTGTGTTTCTTTGAGATGACTGATTTGTACTTGGCAATTTTGTACACTGCAACCAGAAAAAGTGTTAGTTCAAGGCAGCACATTCTCTTATTCAAAGTCGTCTGTATGTACAGGTCTTCCTTAAAATTATTCGCCTGTTCTCTTTGACACTCAATTCTGAAAAACATAATATTTAAAAGTATTCTTTAAAATAATACAATTCCTAGGTTCAAAACATTTAGAATGTTTGTTTCTTTATAGTTCCTCAGGTATTCCTCAGACCAAATGAGGCCAAGAAAGCTGCCGATGAAGCGAAAATGAAGTTTGCTCATATTGATGGAGACCACCTAACTTTACTCAATGTATACCATGCTTACAAACAGAGTGAGTATGACAGAAGAGCATCCAGAAATGGAAAGACCGGTTGACATTAGTAAAATGGCAAGGTTTCAACTATTGACTTCAAATGTAAATCAAAGGGCTGCTTGTGAGCCATCTCATCCGTGGATTTCGTCATTTAGCAATTTTATTTAAAATGCAATGTCGA
>JAOBBB020401496.1:0-17244 GCA_025331005.2 Zoanthus gigantus | reverse complement strand
TATTTTGATCCGCCATCTTTTCTCTACTAGTAGGCTATCACAAATAGACCTCTAGTAGAGTAGCCAATCAGAATGCAAGATGCGTGTTAGACCGTTAGTAGGTTTATACTAAAAGTAAAAAGCTGTCTTGTTTACTCAGGTCTGCTTCAAACACCGTATTTGAACCGTATCGAATTAATTTACCAAATATATATGGTTTAAATACGGTGTTTGAAGTAGACCTCAAAGAACTTAAAGTCTTCGACGGCGAATTCTCACTAATGTTAGCTAAAAAGTCGCTCTAAAATCGGGAAATTTAAGTTCAAAATTTGGAACTTCCTCATTTTAACTTTAAGGAGTAATTGGCGCTGAAGATAGTTTCACGAAACCACACTCTTTATATTTATCGAATCTGCGTACTGCTTTTCATAAAACTGTGGAATGCAACTTGTGGCTATAAAGACCGCAACAAATACCCACTCTAGTTGACCAATCAGCAAGTGCGTCAGTGGTAAGCTATGAGATTCTATAAAATATGTGTAGTCGGTCAGTTAATAACTATTTTTAAAACAAGAGGCCACAGCTAGCCTTTACTCAAGCCGATTTCATTTGATACATCTACATTATGAGGTATACAGTACTTCTCTGAGCATTGCAAATAGCTTACAAATTTCAAAAAGTGTTTCTTTTATCATTAAATGATGAACTAACAATCACTAACAGTGACAAAATTGAACATACACAGCAAGACGGAAAACAACTAAGTTTTGCTCGAACAAACGCCCGAGTTAAATGGGCTTCCATTTTTTGCGTTCAGTCACGAAACGCAGTTCAGCTACAGCGCATGCGTACAATGACCCTTATAGAAGCTGCTGCGGCTTTCATCAAGATATTAAAAAACTCACTGTCATACTTATTAATAACAAAAACTCCTACCCCACTAATTTAACTGACAGTATTTAGCAGTGTTTAAACAAAATCATTACAAAGCGTCAAAATTTAAATACTACTACAGATAATGTTTCTACTAGTTATTTCAAACCTGAGGAGAACAGCACAATTTCAAAAAGAGCTCATGGGCTTCGTGTTCTCCAAGATCAACTCCTAGCTGTAATCAGAGATAGAGCAGCTGTAAATACATGTGCTCTCGGAATTGTCTGTTCTTTAACCATACATGCTAGACGTGCGTTGCACTTTCCCTTTTCCTTGACCGAGTCGAAGTGAAATGTAAAACACCAGCCCTTACTCCATTTATGTCTACATGGAATTCCATTTCCACAAGCATGAAGGCCAGACAAGTGTGGAGCCAGATATCTGCTAGAAGAATGCCACGTTATGACTCAACCACGTTTTTGAGGAGTGGCACCAAGTAAACGCTTTCTTGGCAAGGAACGAGGACTTTGCAGAAGTATCGAGGAGGAAACTCTGGGATTCAGTCCAGCAAAGCTCCATAAAAATACGGGTTGAACAAGCTGCTGTGATGGAGATGGGGAATGTCGTTAAGGCTACCTATACTCTCGGAGATGGGGCCTTAGTATTTATTGCCATTCAGCAGATCCAGGAATTAAAAGCAATTTATCCATGTTCAGAACTTTGTTACTTTAACTCACGTGGTTCAACAGTTATCCCCCTCAACATTGTCGAGCAGCAAAGAGGTATTTGTATGCTTTGAGAGAATGTCTGATGCCTGCTTTCCAATACTACTTGGAACCATCTGCCAATGATGCTATCGCCTCCCATTCCATCCGTGTATTTCAAGCAGCGCAGTTTTCAAACCACGATTTGGTAATATATCGAGGCCAGTTGCTGCAGATGATGATCGCATCGGAGCTGTGTCGTTCCTCAATGATTATAACATGATCTATCTAGTCCTTGAAGGACAAACTCCCAGCATATCTGGTGATAGTAGAAAACATCCCAGATGATTTTGGTGCTCTTGCAGACGCCTGGCACTGGTGGAGAAATAACGCTACAGAAATACCGTTCTTGAAAAGCCATCATCTGCTGCCGCTGAGAGGATGTTTTAGTTGCTGGTAACAATGTTAGGTGACCAACAGCATGACGCTATCGAGGCAGCTCTGATGCTTCGAGTTTACAATCGTTGAGAATCACTAGACACTATACGTTCGTTCGTGTGACAGCTGTCTCAGTTTCCAAGCTTTTAAATTCGCACTCATCATAACTCCTCGCACAGATGGAACATCGAGTGCCTTTTGTTTAGCGCTGTCTAGCGTATAAAATGTGTAAGCAGTTTTTAATTTCTTAACGGGAGAGCCGAGGTTTCATTAAAAAGAAATTGTGAGATAAATAAAGATTTTTAGAAAATTTAGGGATATTTAGAGATTTTTGGAGGGATTTTTAGGGAAAAAACTGGGAATTTCCGGATAGATTTTTGGAGCATTTTTCGGGATATTTGTGTCTAGGCCTATTTCCAAGTGATGAATATACAGAACAGAACAAAGGGATTTGCCCTTCGGCTTAAGAAGCGGACAATGAAAATTTCGACGTTTAAAATGTGCCTCGTTGTCAAAGGTGGTAACTGTTTACTCAACATTACGAGCTGCTCGATTAGAAAATAGTCTGAGCGAGAAGCAAAATAACCAGTTCGCTTTCAAACAGTTATGTTCAGAAGTTTTTTGAGCTACATTTACTGACTTACTTTTGAAACCTTTCAAACTTTAAATTTATTGAAATATACGACATTTAGGGGAATTCATTTTCATGACCATCAAAGCGATCGATCAAAGAGTTCATATAACAAAACCTGTATTAAAACTTGTTCATATATGATTATATATATGTAAATATGCAAATATAGAAAGTGGAAACCCCAAAAAGAACATCTAGAGCCTGTGTCATTGTGGGCTTGTTGCTATTCCCGTTTTTTTGCGGACCTATTTTTATATAAAATCATATATGAAAATAAAAACGTTGAAACCTCATATAACGGCAAGCAAGTTTTGTTTCACGTTTATCGTTAATTTATAGGTGTTTGAAGCTTGGTATTTCATAATGCACTTTAGTTTGCTAGTTAATTTAATAATAACGGCACTTGTATCCATTATATACAAGCTTAAACAATTTTTGTTCATCATATAATTATATACGTCAATATTTATATCTACATATATATTTTTTAATTTACAATAACTTTAAATAACTTCATATTTGCCTTGTTGTTATAATCAAACACAAGTCCAATGCGAGAGCAGAGGCAGGAGGAAAAATTTGCTTAGTTCAACTCTTTCCTCCACAAATCTTTTCTTTTTGTTCGGAGAAGAAAGAATAACCTAGAATGAGATTGAACTATTCATAATGTTGGCCATTATGTTTTCGATTCTAACTGTTCCTATCAGTGGAGCAAAGAAGATCTGTTCAATGGACTCCGGGCTAAGGTTCTTTGTGGCTGGCAGCCGCAAAAGTATCTTTGCAAATCTTTCAGGATTTTGCGGGCATGTTCTTTCAACATATTTCTTCAGAGAACAGTGAGCTTTTTCTTGAAGTACTTCTACCATTCTTGGATTCTTTAAGCTTTGACAATCTAGATTTAAAACATGAAGCTGTTCAAAATTGAGAGTTACCTTCATTTAAACTATTACCGAAATGATACAAAAGGATGTCGGGAATCAGGTTCTTGCCCTTTTTATAGCTATAGTTATCGGTTTTATTATTGTTATTATTAATAATAATCTTGCAATTATTATTTTTATTATTAATATCATTATTATTAGTCATTTAGTGGTAGTGGTGGTGATAGTGGTAGTGGTAGTAGTAGTAGTAGAAGTAGCAGCCGCAGAAGTAGTGATAGACTAGGAACCGCTTAAGCAACGAGGACAGGAACAAAAACACGACGGCTTCCAAAAATTTCATTTTTGATTTACTCTTTACTTTTTTGGGCGAGTCATTAGGGTTTGGTTTTATTCGCCTTAAACTTTGTAGACAGAAATCAATTTAGTGTTTGTCTGTGAAGGTAAACAAGTGCTCGGATGATGTCTTGTAGTCCCGGAAACTCTATTTCACGTTCTAATTTTAGCGACAACTACGTGCAGGTTCTCAGCTCGGTACATTCCAACGTGCATGCAGTTATTGTATTTATTATATTTCTTTGGAGTCATTGTCCGCGTCACTGGCCTCGTTGCTTAACGCCATTGCCTAAATTTGAACCTCGTTACTTCAAAGCCTCAAGGAGATGAGAAAATATCTCGAACTAAACAGTTCAGCTTTGCATTCACTATCGGCTACATAAGCAATGTCAGTATTTTGTTTATTTTTTTTTTTTTGCTGCTTTGAGAATCTCGAATATTTTTCTCGAAGATGAAGAGCAGCCGGTCCTTATGGTGGCATATATCATCAGATACTTAACTAGCAAGCAAACTATAAAGGATTTCAAACATTTTAAGAAATTTGGAATTTAAAACTGTTATACACGCTGATCATTTAGGTTTGAAAACATGGCCCGAAAACAAGGAGTAGGATTCAATACAAAAATTTAAAAAATGAATGCGAAAGTGCGGAGAATTTGAAATATACGATTTCGAAATGGCCGCGAGCAACTGTACAGTTAGTATTGTTTTTTATACAGATTCTACAACTAAGTTTAAATGTAGAAGCTACTATTACTGGCGCGAATCCATCTGACTTTGGCGAGAAGTTGATGGGCGCCGTTGCGGAAGGTGAAAGCATTTAGTTTCATTGTCCAGGTTAAAAGCTATAACACATAAAAATGTCATGCCATACAAATTAAACTTTCGTTCTGGTAATTTATCAAACACATAACTTTCTTAAATGAGATTTTTTCCGGTAAAGGTTTTCATTTCAAATAAGGTATTCGAGTGAACCAAAAGAGCCCCGTCCCACCCCTCCAGATACGCAACCTGTTGTTCAAAAAAGCCAGCTGTAATCTTCTCCAAAGTTCCTGTTTGCTGCTTCCTTTGTCCGTTATTTTCTAGCAAAATACAGTACCGTCGGTTAAGACTTTGTGCATTATCTCACCACCCCTCAACTCCAAAAATTTTTTTAGTAACGTAGGTTTCAGCGTATGAAAAATTGTTTGTTTAAACCAATCAGGCTATAAATTACTGTTGACATCATTTTTGCTGAATTTCATTCTGTGAATTTCGTAACAGTGCTTACCAGAATTAAAAACCACTATAGTCTTCAAATATGCGTATTCCACTTTTCCTAGTTCCAGTCTTTCAAAGCTAAACACCAGATCCTTTATGTTGACTACTCTCTCAAAAAGACTGATCTCTCTAACGTATGACGGCGGTTTTCTATCCTGGACCTGATCTTTTAGCTGACTGGCTGCTAGTGTGAGAAGAGGAGACAAAGGGAAGCACTGCGAACATTGGGATACACCCAACATGAACAAATCGGACCACATGTTCTGGAGAAGAACCAATTGGTCACTAGGGTCCAGCCCGCGAAATACGGGTATACTCCGAATCCAGTCTACTGATACAAACAGGAGCCTGGTGGCTAGTTCGTATATATACTCCATGGAAATCGAAGAGACGCCTAAAGTCGGAGTGTTGAGTTTAAATTCCATATGTTCCGGTACGAGAAGTTCAGTAAAATGTTCAGAACTTCCATTTAGAAAAGCTGGAGAATTTGAGTTGTTTCGAGGATAAGTTTCCGAGTCGCTGCTATACGCACTGTCGTTCCGGTTGTCGACGGGGGCCGGTGCGGGGCGCGGAGGTGAAAAGGAACTAGTGGCGGCGCATGTAGCAGCGAGGTCTGGATCCGACATATCTCTTGTCAGCGGTTTTCTTTCACACTGCACAGCTGTAAAAAGAGAGAATCAGTTTAAAAGTCAAAACATACGAATTTTAAAAATATGTAACTCACTGTCTTTTGTAGATCAACGGAGAGACTAAAATATAAGCATAGGAATTTTACTTGAAAGAACACAATTGGCTTCACAATACTTGTAACACCAACACAACGTATTTTTCCTAGAGCTAAGTCCATTACGAGTCTACAGGCCCATGGAGCCGGCGCTTATCTCCGGTTTCTGTACTGTTAGCGGATGAGAGACTTCGACTCTCCTTGGACGGGACACTAATCCATCGCAGGTTAGCTCCCAGCAAACGCTGGAACTCATTTATCTACTCCGGAAGGAAGAAAAGCTGAGTTAGCTTAGGCGGCAAAGATGGTCATACAAATATTCAATATTCTTGGCAAAGCCGAGGATTGAACCGGGGAACTTGTGGCTAGAAGGCCGAGATCTTACCAACTGCGCCTATCACGCCCGCCCTATTTTTCCCTGGACTTTTATAAAATTATGTAATATCGTAAGAATTAATGGCCGAACGTAAGGTCAAATAAAAAATAGTTTTCACAAATTTGAAAGACCGGTCGGGCATGTTTTAAACTTGTTTTAATAATATTTTCTGTCGTGTGGGTTGGTGACCATTGTTATTTTTCACTCAGACATGCATATAAGCACGTTTTCTCTCTTAATGTATCAATATATTTAGCCTAAAGTACTTCATCTATAAATAGAGTGGTGACGTTGGACGTCACAAAAATTAAAATTTGTGAACTTATGAGATCTGTTGAGAGTATACGAGAGATCAAGACTAAAAATACATCTTTGCCAAAAATCAGCATGTTGGTGCAAATTGTCGGCGAGATATTACCACGGTTATGCTCTAATGGCCCACTAGAAATCCTTCTAAAAATTGATTGGTTCTTAACGTTATAAACCAAGCCAATTTAAAAAGAATTATTATGGGTCATCAGAGCGTAACCGTGCCAATATCCCATCACTGATTTGTGGGAAAATGCTAAATTTCGGCACGGAGACACTTTTCATTTTGTTCTTTCTGAATATTAGAACAAAATCAGTGATTTCACAAATCAAATTGTTGTGACGTCATCACTTTAGTACTCTATTATAATTTACATGCAGCAAACAATTTGTGAATATTTTAGTATTAAAACCATTGTGTAATCTTAAAAAAACAGTTCAGATTGCATATATTAGAAGTAGTTTTCGTTTACGAACTAATTCTTTAGTTTTAATTGTAAGTTATTTAATGGACGAGTTTGTGTACATTTTTTGTCACTTAGTTGCTAACGTGCAACAACATTCTGTTAGCTTTTGTAAATTTACTGAATATTCTAGTCGGGTTTTTGTTTCTGCAGTACTCACCGACGTAATCAAACTTACAAAGCATTCCAAAGCAGCGACATTGTTTAGCATGAAAGATATACTAAAGTGATTAAATCTTTATAATCTTTTTGAATTAAACGTTTCTTTACTTCGTCTTTACTAGTCCTATGACATTGTTACTAAATATATGTGGAACAGACGACACTTTCTCAATAACCACAACATTAATCAACTTCACCCGCAAACCACTCCCACAAAAATAGCTTTGCTTGTTAAAGCCAACAGCTCCCAAACTCGCTCGAGCGATTTAGTACTAGTAGAGCGATATTTTGACTGCAACACCGAGTCTTGTTCGAGACATTACTTATATCGATTTCAAGTCACACAGTACCATCTAGAGTAGATTACATGCAAATGCTAGAAAGTCCCCATTGAGCTCTACCAACTACCACAGCGTTTACAATCAAAACAAGCCGATGACATTGTTTATACCAAATATATGTGGACCAGAAGTGACACTTTTTCAATAACCGCAACATTAATCAACTTCAACCGGAAATCACTCCCAGAAAAAAATATCTTTCCTTGTCAAAACAAACAGCTCCCAAACTCGCTCAAGTAATTTAAAACTAATAGAGCGACATTTTGATTCCAACAATTCTCGTTCCTGACACTGCTCCCATGGTCCGGAAGTCAGAAATTTTATATCAGTTTTAAGTCACACAGTACCATCTATTGAGCCATTGAGCTCTACCAGTACCAACCATCACAGTGTTTGCAATCAAAACAAGCCGATGACATTGTTTATACTAAATATATGTGGACCAGAAGTGACATTTTCTCAACAACCGCAACACCAATCAACTTCATCCAAAAACCACTCCCACGAAAAATATCTTTGCTTGTCAAAGCCAACAGCTTCAAACTCGCTCAAGCGATTTAGTAATCCGACATTTTGACAGCTACAAATTTCGTTCGAGACATTGCTACATGGTCGAGAGTCAGAAATCATTTCGATTTCCAGTCACTTAGTACCATCTGGATTAGATTACGTTCAAAGTACCCACTGAGCTGTACCAATCATCAAAACAAGTCGATTTCACTCTTCTCCCTAGCGATGACGATAAACCCCACCAGAACCTTAATAGATTCCAGCACAATGTTCCACATCAGGGTCTTATCATCCCATGATATAGTCTAAACACGGTTTCCACACTCTCCCAAAACTATGTGATCCAGAAAACAGTACCATTTAACGCTATACTTGCAACACTTTGGATAGAGCCCTCAGTCACAACAATTCATCCTGGCGCTTCAAAGCGTTAATGTTAGCGAGTTCTATAGTACAGATCTTGCAAGACTGACTGTTTTAGTGTTTTATACTTTCATATGAGTTTCCTTTCTCTTTCAAACCAATTTTAAAGCAAATGCGATTTGTTTTAACAAGAACATGTAGAAAAAGCTAAGGAAATGTCGGTTTTGTTGTAATTTCACAATTTGTTGGCTAAAGCCGGTAGCTACATAGGGTAATACTAGGGTCGTGACCTTTCACTTTCACCAAATTTATTGTTGATCTCATCTGGATAAGGCTCTCAGAACAAACGAACTTCCATACTATACGTCTGGCTTGGCCTAAACAAGCATTAAGAGATCTGATAGGGACCATCTATATTGTGTTGCATGTGTGTCTGCATTGTACTAGTTTACACTTATTTTGGTTTAGTTCACATCAAAAGGTTGGGTGTTCGAAATCAACCAAAATGAATAACAGTTTACCGACGTCCTTTATACTGTTATTTCGGGATATCAGCCCGATATGTTACGTAATAATGCTACATATCAAAGCGCGTGAGTTTTAGCCGAAAACTTCAGACGTGGCAGGTGGATGTTGTTTACAACCAAGAGGTTAAAACACAAACACCTACGTTACCAAACCACGTCTTAATCAGGCAGCCGATCACGCAAATAGCCGCCCAGAATTTATCTTATTTTAAGGTCCCCGTTTTTATCTTTTGGACAAAAAGCAACAAACAACGCCAATAATGACCTGCAGGATAGGTTTTGGTGATTAAGAAAGCTGTTTTCTTCAACTGAAGTGTTGACATGTGACGTTGTAGATATTAGGTCACGACACCTTTAAATATTCGTGAGAGTTGAAACTTTACTGATTCTCGTCAAGGGAAAAAACTGCTAATGTTTTTTATTCAAAAGCATTGTACTCGGACTTGTTCTCGTGCTATTTAAGCCTATGTGTTAAAGCTAATAAAAGAACTAAGGACCGTAGGATTAGGTACCACTGGCACTGAACTGGTCTGGCAAAATGTAATATAATATCCTTTCGGCGGGAAAAATTTGAGTTGCGTCCTATAGTGAAAGAAATACGTACAAACATAATCAGTTTGTTCATGGGTTGCAAAATACATACAAACAAGACTCTTATATAACCTATTGTTCACCAATTCAATTTGTACGAAAAAACATGAACTTTGGAAGCCGGCTGGTCGAACTAAACGATCACGCAACGTTTTTGCATGGTTTGTTCACGTGGTCAGTGGTTGCCAAACAAAATCATTGCAGTTCATGATGAACTTTATACCTCCTCGACAGCAAACCGGTTAAAAGTCACGTGATAAAGTTGAAACTGTGCTGTTTATTTTCAAGCTGAGGATGCAGCTACATGGTTTTTGATATTCTTTGATAATTTCACTAAAACATGCCACGAAAAAGATGAAAGTACATATCAATAAAAAAAAAATAATAGCAACAACTGAAAAACTGTGTGACAGACTACATGCAAATAATATCCACTCATTTGCGGTAGTAATCTTGCTACCGCTCTTATGAGCATGACACGACACAGTGGATAATATTTAGCTTATAGTTCTAGCTGCTTCTAAATGTTCGCCGTCAACCCCGCCAAATAACACATGTGTGTGCAACGGTAATACTATGAAAATGAAAAGTTAAATTTCTGTAATGCAATCCTATTATTAGTACTATGGAGAGAGGTCAAACGAAGTCTTACTTAACCAAAAGGACGACCGGGATTGTCAGTATTTCATGATGTTCAATTCCTAACAAAAAATACATAGTTAATCTTGAATCCGGATTAATTCAGACCTTCTAAGGCCCAAATCGACTCCCTTGTCTGCATTATAGGTAAAGCTAAGACAACCGATTCATCCGTTATCGAACTCTAACTGCAACTGATTTGATTTGTAAATGGTTTAGCGTTACTTTTAAAAGTTAGGTGAATGTAGGAACGTAGAGGCACCAAAGATAATATACACTTCAAATATACGAATACAATTTTTATAAAAATTGTATTCGTATAGTTGAAGTGTATATTATGTGAATGTATTCTCAATAAGATCTGTAACCCTTGTATTCAAATATTTTCTTTTCGCACATGAAGCTTTGTGGACTTGAGAGTAAATAGCGCTCGATTTTTAGTAATGCTCGACTATAAACTCAAAGGAAGCAAAAGATAAATGACGAAAGGCTTTTCAGTACTAACCGCTGAAGTGGACTTCCCTAAGCAAACGTGATTTTTGTAATAAAAAGCTTCACGAAAGTCTAAGCCGGTAAGTTAAGTTTTTTGTCAGGTGGAATTTCATGAAGGAAAAATTCAACATGTGATTGCTCTAAAGATCGTAAGGAAACGAAAGGTGACATCTAACTTAAAATAACAACACGAAAAGTCGACCCATGATACAACCTATATTCCAGGCAAGAGAGTTAAACTTAATTATGTTAAGCGGAGTTAACACGAATGTTTTTTCGGCTAAGTTGATTTCAACAAACAAAATTTGCCCGTGTAAATGTGGAGCTTTGCCAATTTTTTTTAAAGCCAAAGCTATTTGCTGAAAAACTGGCATGCCAGCTTTTCCTTGCTGCAAAAACTTTTCCATATTGGAAGCAACGTCTATGTAAATGATGTGACAAAGATTATGTCAGTGAAAGTGTACTTCAATATCAAATATAATTTTTTTATAGAAACTCTTTGCCAAAGTAAACCGTTTACACAGCCAAAAAAAAAAGTTCCCAAAGAAGACTTTGCCGAAGGAAACTGTTTTCAATCTACACGGACACATTTATGTGGCACAAAATTTGCTAAACTGAACTTTGCCTGTGTAAACTTCGCTTTAACAAGGAAAGACTACATTCTATACTCATTTCCCATGACAGCCCTTTGTAAACTTTCATGTCTTCCAACCCGTAAGTACGAAAAAGTTAAGGATGAATGAATCTAAAACCCGCACATACTTGACGAAACAAAATTTACAAGTGTTCCATGTTCATGTTAGACCATAACTGTTTAAGAAAGGAAGAATAAAAATAAAATAAAATAAACGGCAAACATAGGATCTTTTACTGACTGCTAACGATCCGTTGACTTTCTAGCAGAAAAATATTTTTACAAAGCAAATTGTCTTACGACTGTACTAAAATGGATTAGAAGATAACCAAAAGATTTACTACACACACTAGTGTTTATACCGTCACAAAAGATCGTCAACCCAACAAGACGAATTTATTTATTGTTTAAAGACTTTGGTACTAATGTCAGTAATGAAAGATTAAACTTTTCTAGAAGATAAAATTTTCCGTTTACCTTCAAGAAAAAATGCTCAAGCAGTTCTGAAACTTTTATACCTTGGAAACTAAATCCTCACAGCAAAATAATGTAAAACCGTTGGTTCAAGCATTAATCCACAGATTAGCACTACTAACCAGAGATCCACTTTAAAGCAAGAATCTATAGTGATTTCTGCAAGGCACAGCTAGATATGTCCATTAGCTACTTGTTCTAAATCCGTTACTAGGTGTGCACACAAAAAGGAGTATAATTTGGGCAAAGAGTTCAGTGATAAGAACACAAGAACACTGATATATCCTGATATACCAATATCATTGTATTTTAGCTGGCGAAATATACTGTAAAAAACATAAAGAAAGCATTTGGCTTCTGTTTATATGTCCTACATCTGCGCCATAGCCCACAAGCAGAGTTCTTAGCCCTGGTAACAGCGTTCAGACGGGCCTCGTCGGTAAATTCATTTAAATGATGTATATAGAGAACACGCTGTGTATGGAGATGATGATGTTCTTCATAGTCGACGGACTTAACAGTTTATTTACAAAAAAAAAAAAAACAGTTTAGCTGCCGTTTCGAAAACTGAGACGGGGTTAATCGTGAGTTGTAGTAAACCTTTTCGCTGTGAGGTTTGTTGTTATCAAACTTGAGAAGGGGTCTGATTTAGTTCAAACTTTTTCTGAGCTTCTAAACGTTTTTCCTGTGTTGATGGAGTACCATTTGAATCACGGCAAATAGGAATTGGACTGACATCATTTGAGATTTCTTTACGAAAGAAACGCTTTGTTCCCGCGACTGGTTTTCATTTAAGTCGAGTTCGGACCTCAAAAATGTTTAAATGCGCAAAAAAACACCATTCTTGAAAGCAAAGCAGCCGCAAAACGAAAAAACCAATCAGCGAAGAGCGTGGCTATCAAAAATATCTGCAGTCGAGCATAACGGAAACATTTAACTTTCCTCCAATTTACAATATTGGAAAGCTATGTTTGATTTTTTTAACTGTTGCTGGAGTTGCATCCATGTACGCTTAAAATATTGAATGCTGGAATCATAGGAAAAAAACATCAATTGATTTCAAAAGCAAGAGCTTTCTAATAACTACCAACCTAAAAATCTATTCCAATTTGAATAAACCTTTCGGACCAATTATTGTTTTTCACATATTTTTCTTCTTCATATTGTTATTGGGACTAGGATGATGAAAGTTAAACATTTTTCTGTCTTGTTCCTTGCATTTATGAATTCAAGTTTTGTTAACAATGTGAAAACAACAAAAGAGGGTGTTTCAGTTTACAAAAAAATTAATTTAACATAAAGAACTGACACTAGAAATAAAATCAACATAGTTATAAATTTAACAAAAAAGGAAACAAATTTCAACAAAATTAGAGTCAAAATTTTGGGGATTTATTTTTCCTTTATGCATATCTCTTTTCATATATAGAAAAGGAATATAGAAATGTTATTTGTTTGGTGATATACATTGCATTATGACTTGTATATATCAAACGTTTCTGCAAAAATATGTTTTCAACCTTTCATTTGCCGTTTTTAAGGCTGGGTTTACGATAATTTCATTAGACCTGTGTGATGTAACGACACGCATAATACTTCAAAAATATCATTCAAATATTCTTCTACTTCATCTCTTTTTAACCGTTAAGTTTAATTTTATGTCAATAAAGAGACTGCAATAAAAACAGATAAACTTTACAAGCCCATATAAGAATTATTCTATTTCTTTTTGTTAATCCTTAGGGATTTCTTGCACTTTTTTAGAGCAAAACCATTCAAATCATTTTTGATTTGATATAATACCATGTGCTTTAATCTCTATCAAAAGCAAATAATGTGGTGGAAAATTGTTGGATTTTTACATCCTCATTCATCAGTTTGAAATGATTTCCACCAAGGTTATGGTCTTTTCCTGGAGTTTGTATAATATTGCCAAAAATACAAGGTTCTATATTTAGGAAAAAACCTTTAGTTTACACCCCTCAAAATTCTCTAAATATTTATTGATTGTTTTTTTTCCTAGCATTTCAAACTTAAAGCACAAAGGGTATAAAGATACACTGAACAGTTTGTTCAAAACAACCAAAAAGGGAAAAAAAAATTTAAAAAAAAAACATGAAAAAGAATAAAAACATGAAAAAAAAAAAAACGTGCTAACCAGCACAAATCTTTAATCACTAGGCCAGGGTCAGTCATATAAAAGGTTGACAAAAAGTACTTGAATGTTAACTTCATATACACTTTTTTACCCTCATGAACCAGTTGTTTTTGTTTGTTTTTTTTGTAAATCCTCTGGTCAAATTTGCAGATTTTTTCAAAAATTCTTTTATTGAAAACCAATATAAAAATGTCAAAAATAAACGTTTTTGTTTAATTCAGCTTAAGCTGAAGTGGGATAGTTTGCATACCTTCTCTTTTCATTCCCATTTCTAAACATTTTGTAAGTCTGCACTTTTGGCATCTATTTCTGTGAACTCTGTCAATCGGACATAAACCACTTCCTCTGCAGCTATAAACCAGATTCTTGCGAACGCTGCGTTTGAAGAATCCCTTGCATCCTTCACAAGAAACAATGCCATAATGCTTTCCTGTCCCTTTATCGTTGCAAACTAAACAATTTCCCCAAATTGGTTTGGACAAGGACGCAATGCTTGGACTACAAATAGATGCAGTATTATTTGCTGCGGCAGTTGTAGCCGTGTATTCCATTGACATCTTCGACTCCATTACCAGCGAATTCGGCAAGTTACAGGGAAGGCCAAATGCTAAAATTGCAAAATAAAATTGCAACAATAACACAAACCTTTTTATTGCCCGAAATAAAAAATAATATCACAGCAGAAAATTTTATACTGATAAACTAGCACACGTGAGAACTAAATTTTACAACTCACAACTCGACTCCATGGCTCCAATGCTCTGTCAATGCTTTTACAGAATCTTTTTTAATTCCGCACAAATGTTGAGAAAGAGACTTGTTTTTCTTGTGAGTCATACAACACGACCGGTAGAAAACAGTGGCAGGTTCAACTAAAAACTTTGTTTTGTTCAATTTAAGGTTAGCGCGGGGACAAAGGCCAGTTCTTGTTGAAGGTGAAAGTTTACAAGTTCGGATTGGTGGGTCTGTGAATCTTTTATCTTCGATCAGCGGTGGGTCTTATTTGATTGGTCAGATCCAAGACCTTTGTGTCACGTGTTATCTGTGTATTTGCGTGACGCCTCATTATGGTTGTCATGTCACCAAACACGCGTCCTTTCACGTGGACTTGGCGGAAGACAATTTTTCACGTTGCAGCTCACATGGAGTGTGGTTTTAAAAAATATGCTTAATGATGCGAGGGTCATGACTCAGCGTCTAAAAACTTTCTACCAAAACTAAAAGAGTGTTTCATAAAATTCGGAAATTTATCTTCATTTGTATTTTTTCTATTTCGAAGCTGTTTCAAAGACGACTTTCAATTGCGTTGTTAGAATGTTTTCAAGCCAATGGTTAATTCCGTTCATGCTCACATTATCCGCCTTTTTATTCGGCTACTGACAATGTTTTTCGGTAAAATTTCCTTACTTATTTATGCATACAAAGTAAACAGTCTACGTTTTATGCTCATATTTCCGGTATAATCTGTCAAACAGAATATTTGATTTTTAAAAGCTTAGAATGCCGTAAAACATTTTAATGTTTTTATTGTCAAAAAAATGATATAACCCTTTCCCAACTAGTTGCGCGTAATTCCAATCTCTTGGGAATTTTCAGATTCTTTTCAAAAACATGTTATTAAAAGTTACCAAAAATTACAATAATAATCTTATACTTTTGACCTTTGTCCTTCCTTTGTCAAAAAGCTTGCATATTTTTCTTACGTGCAGCCGGAAACTCTTTTTTTTTGTCATTATTTACAACGGTCTTTACAACTTCTTTGACTACGGGCTGAGCCTGAAGAAGGAAACCCTTAGTCTGCAGTGATCAAGACAAAAAGTTTTCAACATTGACTTGGTTGAGTTACGCGTTTATAATTCACTGTGAGCTGGTTTTTTAAGTGATATCCATTCGTCAGAGCAACTTCAATTACGCCAACGTTTTACGTCATGAATCCCCTTTAACTAAGTACCCTTCACTGTTAAAAACTAGCTCGTTATCAGTAGTACTTTATTTCCTACAGCATTTTCTCCCCTGTTTTCTTCCTGTTATGGGTTGAACGCAAGAAAGGCGCTTTCTGTTTATAAAAAAAAAAGTGTTTCAA
Source organism: Zoanthus gigantus (assembly GCA_025331005.2). Lineage (NCBI taxonomy): Eukaryota > Metazoa > Cnidaria > Anthozoa > Zoantharia > Zoanthidae > Zoanthus > Zoanthus gigantus. The sequence continues at coordinate 1,295 of JAOBBB020401496.1, read as the reverse complement.
GAGTGCGAACCGGCAAACGAGCTCCTAAGACTGGTTTCCATATAATCGTTCAGATCGTCCCAATCGGCAATCGCCCCCAGTCGTCTCAAGCGATCCGGGCGATTATATGAAAAAGCCAGTAGTTCTATCCGGGGGATCGGGGTGATTGCATTTTTTTAAAGCGATCTATTTTTATTGGAAACCAATTCAGACGATCGGGACGATTGGAACGATCAAAACTGTCCCAGAATGCCGCAGATTAAACCTAGAATTTACTACGCATAAAGAACAACAAGGCCACCAATTATTCAACACTTAACTTTTCATGAAAAAAGTTTAAAAATGAGTTTATATAACAAATTTTCAAAAACAAGTATTTAAAGGTAAGTTGTTGAGGAAAAAGGAGAGCAATTATTTTGCATTACTGCATTAGCCCAGGGGAGGCAGAAATTTTTTATTTCTTAGAACTCCGGCGTACAAAAGCTATAAATTGCTACAAGCCGCTCTTTGGATTTCAAAACTCGACAAAAGTGTTTCCACGCCAAAGTTTGTTGTCCATGCCTTTTATTTGTTTGTCCACAGGCTTCCTAAACTTAAACTTCTACTTTTTTATGCGTCGTACGATTTGTTTCTAAAGTTTTACAAACGACTTTGTTGTACTTAGTGTTAGATATTACATAAGTAACAGCTTCCGTATTATAAGAGAACTAAGAGAATGTATGGGAAATTTGTTGTTTCTCGAGAAACGTGTAAATTATTACCTCGTTTGAAATAAATTTTATCTACCTCTGTGTTGTTTGTTTGCGTTTGTACCAGGTTTTTTGTTATTTTGAGGCCGCTGGGTGGATATATTCGAAAGAGTGTTGCTACCCTCATCAAAATGTTAGAGGCAGTGTACTTGATCGCTTCGAGATCGAGATCAGACTGTGACTCCACAAATTACTCTTTCCTCGCCAAGAAATTTCCCAAATCCCAAATAAGACATCAGTTCCTAAAAGACCATTAGATATTGTTCCATATTAATTTGCTTTGGCGGTTGAAACGATTTTACAAAACGGAGAAATATTGAGTAAAGTTCAGCTGGTCGGCTCTCCTAAAAAGGCTTATGATATGCAGTGCGACCATAGGAAGCCAAAGCTCATCTTTCAAGATGATTTACTTTAGAATATATATGTTTACTCAATAACACTAAAAATTTCTACTTTTAAATTTAATAAAATCAATTGAAACTTGGAAAGCGTGTTGTTGAAGCCTTCCTGTAACCTCTGGTTGAGTTTCAGCCAATTTGGTTGGGTTTTGACTGCTTTAACTTACAG
>JAOBBB020401391.1:0-17244 GCA_025331005.2 Zoanthus gigantus | reverse complement strand
CTAGTGAGTCCATATATATATATATATATATATATATATATATATATATATATATTATAACTGATAAAGATCATATTACCTGGGTCAGAAGGCAATTCACTGACAGGAACACTAGGTAGTCCAGCTGTGCCTGCCACGTCAAGTAACTGTTCATCAAGGCCTTCTTGCTCAAGTTCTTCCAGCTCGGCATTCAGTTCATCCTTAAACACATCATAAGTGTAAGATTTTTGTATCTCTTATAATATTAGAACTAGATACTAGCTGTTCCCTTGCGTAAGGTAAATGCTGTTGAGCAAGTGTTTCAGTATAATTTGAATTGTTTTATCAATCGATTGTTTGTAATGGTTCTTACTATTATTTCGCTCTCATCTTTGTTCATTCTTCAAGCATGGTCCATTTTTTATTTTTTGGTTAAGTGTCAATACCCATTCCCGAAGCCAACAAATTTGCTGAGCTTTAAGTGTGAAAACTGAATTGAATGACCATTTAGTCACAATGAATCTACTCCAGAAAGTTTTCCTCGATGCATGTGCTTTTAAAAGCAAATGCAGTTGGACCTCAGGGGCAGAAACAGTCTGTTGACTCTAACGGCTACACACCGGCCTATTTGACAGGGGATTGGGATGCACCCAGCTAGACTGCAGGGGCAAGAGAGCAGAGTCTGGAAGGAATGAATGAAAACACTGCACTTTTGAACATAAAATTGTGATATTCAACTCTAAAATTGTTAATACATGTCACCAATCTTGTGGCACTCAATTCATTCGGTAAAAATATGTGCTAACTGTCTTGGAGTGACAAATATTTGAACAAAAATGGTGGATATACTGTACTCCACAATAATGCAAGAAAAGTACATTCTGAAATCATGATTTTGAATGCCTAATACTTGTTGCCAACAATGCAATATTTATCTTACTTAACACATGCTTCAAACTGGCCTTTTCAGAGGGAAAAACAAGTTTTGCCTGAAACATTTATGTTGTAACAGGGCAGCTGGGCAATTTTCAAAAACATGAGGAGGCAACAAGGCAACAAAAGTTTTTTCTGAGAGCACTGAGGCAAAAGTATAAATTTACATTCAGTAACATGTGTTCATAATCTGTATATTTCATAAATTAGAATAATACTTTTGGATACTGTGACTGAGTTGGGTCAACAATATTGTTTATGTTTCTTTATCCTGACACAATTCAATTCAGCAAGACTTATTTAATATATATTTAATATTTGAGTGGCTTTATATCCTATATCAAGTTTTCGAACATAATAAGCTGTGCTGATGGGTCATGAAAGGTCACAATATCTGTAGACTGAGTAAATAAATACATAACTATATTATTTCCAGTAATAGCCAGGGTCAATTATTTCTTTTTTTTCACCAGAAGGGGCGAATAGTTGAAGGAAGGCAATTATTTGAAGGAGACAATTATTTCAAATATTTCTCACAGGAGGTTGTACCATAAACATTTTGTTTTATTACATCATTAAATAAAAAAACTAATCACAAATATAAACCAAAATGGGCTTTTTAATTGTTTTAAATTTGTTTTGTTGATTACGGTAATCAATTTTCAATGTCAATATCTTCAAAGTCAGAGCCTGAATCATCAGAGATGGGAGGGTGAGGGAGGCAAATATTTCAAACATTTTGGTCAACAGGGAACAATTATTTGAGGGAGGTAATTAATCAAGGGAGGGCTATTATTCAAGAATATATGGTAAGCCAATTTAATGGTTCAAACTTTTAAAAAAAATTCTTACTTTTAAAAAAGTTAATATACATGTATCTGTTACCTCATCAACATCCATTCCAAATCCAGTAGGTTCTGAAATAGCCCTGGATATTTCATCAGCTAGCTCTGTTTGTTCTTGAATATCATCCATCATATCATGAACATCATCTACATCACTAATAAAAACAATGGTCTTTTATTAATAAATAATTTTTTATAAGGCTGTTTTCAGATTCTAGTATCTGAATTTATGGAATAAAAACACTATTGCACACACATTTATTTGCTATCTATACTTGGGCCAGCATTTGCAATTAGCAGAAATCTACTATGACGCCCTCTCCACGTGGCCAAACCATTGAAACCACACATAACCAATGGAAGTCTTAAGCTCAACAATCTCAAGCTACATGCAAATGGCACCTACACTGCTGCTGTTGTCAGCTTTAAAATTTCATATTCATTTTAGAATAGCCCACTCTTTTCTTTCCAATCTTGCAATGTCAATCTTCCTTGGGGCCCACATCTCGGTGGAATACAGCATGGCACCCCTAACACAACTACCATCCACCCTACCCCATGTTCTGGGTGACAACCTCTTGCACGAAAGTACAGGAAGCAACTCCCTGAATTTTCCGGAGGTACCTCTCACTCTGGTAATTATATAGCCTTTCAGCCACCACCAGCATAGATGGTATCACTAGGTAGTGGAAGGAGTCTATTACTTCAAGGTGCTGCTCACCAGCCTTGAAATGATCACATAGCCTGACAGTGATTGGGCCCAATGTAAAGTATCCATATGCCACAGGGAAATGGCCAGTTGGAAGCAGTTGCAGACATGCCCAAAAGTTTTTAAAAAAATTTTTTTGTTAAATCTCTTTTTGCTTTCATCCATAAAATAAATAATTCATTTCATTCAACTTGATGTTACTACTTTTATTAAATTGCATTATTGTGTAACACATAAAATAAATAACTTGTATGAGCAGGAACTAAAAACCAGCCCTGATTGGGGATAAACCTTCAGCTTCATGAAACAGTTCTGTAGGTTCACAAAACAGTTCTGTAGGCAAATATGAAACAGATTTGATCTGTTATTACTTGTTTACTTGGTTCTAACTTACATGGTTGTTGAGCACACTGATTGACAATCTGATCACCTATGTATATATATCATACATTTTTGCATAATTTCCTTACTGGTGCATACCTATTGGGATAATTTCCGTATTGGAGCATACTGGGTCCTGCTGAGTTAGGGTTAGCATTAGCTATATAGAAAATAGGTGAGATTTTTTATGCATAAACTGTCTGCATAATTAAGTATGCCCCAATATGGAAATTTTACCTACTTATTTATGTATATTATATTATTGCAGATATTAGTGTAGGACTAGTTAGGGTTTGGGTCAGTGTTTGTTTGTACATTTAATTACCATATACACTAGTACAGAAATTTTTTCTACATACTTTGCCTAATACCACTTACAGCTGTTGATGAGCTTGTTTTAAGGCTTTGGCTGCGTAACTCATATTGTTGAGCACCTCGGTGTTAGTATTGGCATTTTCCAAAGCTTCTCTTTGAAACTCGATGGTTGAAAGAGTGCCGTCGATTTGATTTAGTTGCTTTTCTAAACGCTTCTTTCTTTTCAAAGCCATGAGAGCAGCTAAACACAAGAACAGTTTTGAAAGTTTGTTTAAAATGACCAAAACGGACAAAAACATACAAAAATATATAACCATTAAATTTAACTACGTCTTGATTCTTCATTATTCAAATTAAAAATCTTCGTATTTAGAGTAAAAGCGTTTACAAGCTTACTTCTTTTATTTTTTGATGCGTTCTTTTTTGCCATTTGTAGTTCCTGATCTATCTTTTTCTCAAGGAAGTCGCTCTTCTTCTGCAAAAGTTCTTCGGTTGTTCGTAACTTTTGGATGGCCTCTTGTGTTGTTGGCGCTTTTTCTTTTTGTTTACCACCAAATATTTTGAACATTTTGAACGAAAGTTTTAGAAGCTATCGAGATACAACGATTTTAGCACAAATACAGTCACAAGCAGAAGTTCACTGAGCAAAGTATTTCACCAAGAATATATTTAGAACAGTGACGTTTTCAGTATAGTTGAATACTTTGTGCTAAACAGCTCAACATGTCCCTGGCAAGGTCACTCGGCATTTGAATACCCCGTTGAATTTTGGGTTAAATTTAGCGACTGCCTGTCGTGTGGATTCGTGGATTATAGATGAAAGAGAAAGTTTGTGCTTTATCGAAGAGTGTTTTTTGCTTTTCCCAATTTAATTGTAGCTTTTCAACATGGTAGTTGTCATAAGAATGAGAGGACTACCATTTGAATCTTCATCCCGTGAGATTCGTAACTTTTTTGGCGGTTTGGAAATCAAGGAAGAAGATATACACTTAATTCCCAATGAGAACGGTAAGGCATCCGGAGTTGCTTTTGCCGTATTTCATGATGACGACGATGCAAGGAAAGCTATGCTAAGAGATGGTCGTTACCTTGGAAAAAGATATGTCAACCTATTTCTCAGCAGCTTGCAAGAAATGCAGAAATTTTTACGGGAAGGTGTTTTTGAACGAGGGAAACGAGGCGGACGTAAGCGAACCAATAAAGGAAAAGGATTTAACCAAAAAGGGGTTAAAGTCGATTCAGCCCAGACTCATGGGGAAGAAATGGAATGCGATGAACGCATTTCACGCAGTCAAAGAGAGATTCGACACTCGGTGTCTGATAGATGCCGAAGTCGAAGCCCATTCAGGTCACATGATCATGGCGGTGTTCAAAGCCGACCGAATGAGGCCGAAACTCGCGGCATAGCCCGTACAACTCAGCAGATGAGATTAATAGAATTCGAAGAGACACAGCGAGAATATGAAGAGGGAAAAAAAATGGCTTTACTTGCTGCCTTGTCAGATTATGAAAAAAATAAGCTAGAAGAACAGTTTTTAGCTGCAGAAGCTAAAAACAACAAAAATTTGGATTTAAGGTATCTATTGACGAGTCAACAATCACCAACGGCCAGGTTACCCCGAAATCCAACAACCAACCAGTGGGAGCATGCACTAGATTATGAGTCTAACCCGTCAAGGGTGATGAGTGGAGATTTTAAAGATGACCATTTAAGGGTAGTTGAACTGATAAATCAAAACCAAAACACAGAATCATTAATCCACAGTGCTGGTTATGATGTTGCACTTGGAGGAGTCAATGTTGTGCACGATTCTTATCAAGGAGAAATTAAAAAGATTCAAGATAATTATCCTGTTGGTATAACTGGTAATTATAACTATACACGTGAAAGCTTTGGTGAAATCCCTTATCAAAACCTTGGCCAAGAGAAAGTTTTCATTGGGGATAGTTACTTTTTTGGCCATGATTTTGAAAAACAAACAAAAAGTCATGACCAAAGCCCTCCTGTTAGAGCACAAGAAAGGCATGACATTAGATTTGAAAGAATGGATGATCGATATAAATACGAAAATGAAAGGAGAGAGAAAGATGATCAAATTTATAAGAGGTTTCAACAAGTGGATGACCAAGGTAGGGAGAAAGGAAGTGAGGGGCCTAGTTATGCCAGCAATCACAAAAGTGTTTTGGAGAATGAAAAACTTAGTAATCGTGGTAACCCGTCTCGCCAACGTAACCATAGAAATAGGAGGGTACATAGTAATTATAAAAGTGGTATTAAGAAGGATGACAAACATCAAGATGTTAGCCAGAAACTGATAGATCAAAGGGATGACAAATACACAAGAGAAAAAAGATTTGGTAGTTATGGCCCTGACAATAAAAGGTATGAAGTGACAACTTTGAGAGGGCAAGGTAGTGCACCTGAAAGATACCAGAAAGTTGACGAAAATGATGGTTGTAGAGGTCTTTGTATCAATATGATTGGCCTTCCATATTTATGCACAGAAAAAGAAGTTGAAACGTTTTTCCAAGGGCTTAGAGTGAAATATGTTCATCGCTGTAGAAATTTGTCAGGAACTCACATGGGCAAAACAAACGGAGAGGCTTTTGTCGTTTTTGAGTCACTTGAAGATTGCTCGGAAGCAGTTGAGAGAGACCATCAATTGATTCGGGGTAGATTTGTAAAAGTGAGAAAATCCCCAAAAGAGGTGATGTATGATGTTATCCAACAAGAGGATAAGATCTTAGGTAAAGAGCCCCAGAATTGCCCATCAAGAAAAGATGATATAAATGATCTAAACCAAGTGCAGAACACCCAAATGAAATCTGGATTAACATCGGAGATGCAGCCAGGCAGCAAGCTTCCTGCGTTTAATCATAACATATACCAACCAGGTCCGAGCACACTTCAGCCAGCTATACACAGCCACAATAGTGAGACTTTAAGTCAGGATGTTGTTGTGAGTCAGCTAGCCCAGGGTGCCAATATAGATGTGAATGACATCAAGGCAGGCTGTGTGGTAGGCATCCGAAATTTACCATCAACTGTCACAGCTGATGAAATCTTGGATTTCTTCTACGGATTCAGAATTATTCCAGAGTCAATCCGAATCCATTATTTGGCACCGGGGCGATCATCTGGTGATGCAGTTGTGACTTTCATTGACGAGAAGGAAGCAAGGATTGCCATGCAGCAGCTAAATCATAAACCTGTTGGTCGAAGAAATGTGCAGCTTTTCCCCATCTAGGGAAAATGGATGCTTTAGAAGGCTTTTATTTAGCTACTTGTTATTGAAACTGTGAAGTTGGACTGGAATAAATCTGAAGGAAAGTTTGGGAAAGCAAATGTTTACAGACTGAGACAATATTAATAACAGCTTGTGTAATTTCCCCCATTGCATTTGCCTAAGAAAAAAGAAATAGTGCAAATGTATAAACAACAGGTAGTGAAACAATGGAAAGTGACTATTTACATTGGGAACTTGATTACTGATTGATGCAAGATCAACTTTCTGACCTTAATAGGTTCTTTCTGAGGCGTTTTGCTGTAGCTCAAGTCTTACATACAGTATATATTAAGGTAAGTTTAGAAAGCTTATCAATTGTCTTTGAGAACTGAATAAATATCAGATTAGCTACTGACAATGCTTATTTTGCTGCAATGGAGCTGGCAATTTTGAGACTAGAGCACCAGTTCAACTTCATTGTGGAACAGTCTATGAGAAAGTCATACAAACATTATAGTGTAAAAAAATTAATTTTTATCATTAGATGGTATTTACTGGATAAGATTTTTGTTTTGTTTTCATTATAACCACTTTATCATAGTGTTAATCATAGTTTATTAATCTTCATTGCTAAGAATGAAGTTGGTTAATTTCATGTGTTATAGTATAATTATTTGTATCATTGATGATATCAGCACAAACCATTTTAATATCTTGGATATGTTTATACACTATTAAAGGTATGTTGTAGATTAACTTAAGAGTTTTTGTATAAACACCCTACAGCTTCAAGAAAGATAGACACTTTAACTGTATAGATGTAAGAATTTAGTTGTATTATCAGTGTTTTATCTACTTATTTTCAGTCATTAGCATAATTTTGTATAAAACTGATATTAAGCCACAAATCAGTGTTTTCTGACAAAGTAAGTTACTTTTTAAAATGTTTTAAATTCCTCTCTGTTAATTTTAGATACCTGACACAATGAGATAGATTAAAAATTATATCAGTTTTTTTCGTGTCTCAGAAACAGAAATTGTCAGTCTCCATGTTGTTGAATGGTACAAGTGATGGGAGAAAGAAAAATTAGAGATCTTACCAGTTGTTTTTGTTTGTGCATTTCAAAGAGAAATTTATGCAATTTAACAACCATAAATGCCATTGGGATTTTGAAAAGCAACTTGAGGGCTGGTGATAACTCTGGTATTTAAAATAATCCCATGGGCTTAACAAAGAGTTAAACGAAACCTTTAGCAGTGAATATATAATGCAAAGAGTGTGTATAAATTGAAGTTTGAAATTCGTATAAGTTGATTAATTTATGATTGAGACAAAAGTTATTGGAAAGAAAAGTAAACCAAGAAGTAATGGAAATTAAATTAGTTTTAATTAACTTGTGCCTTGCAGAATGTTGGTTAAACTTGATGAAGGACCGATGAACTACAGCATTGTTTGTTCAAGTGCAAAATGTTTCAATGTTGATTAAAAATTAAACAAAATACAGATATTTCAGTCCAAGCTTAACATTTTCATTTTTTACTGATTTTTATTTGAGGTTTAGTAAAAGATTTATACATAATTATGCTAATGAAGTATTATATTATGACTATAAATAATATTCCTGGGCTTATTACATGCATACATAAATTCATTTGAAATCTGGAGAAACCTTTATTCTGTATTCTATGACAATATCAGCAGATCAATTGACTTCATGTTGTAGAAAACTTTGGAAATATAATTGTTAAACATTTATTTTTAAAAATAAGTTTGTTGTTTACTAAACAGTTTTGCTTTATTTTGCTAACTAGTTCTGGGCCATCTTTGGTTATTGAATGGAAATTAGACCTGGCCGATTTTCAAAACTTGCAAAGCAAATTTATACAGTCTGTTGTTAAAGGAATGTTAGTTCAAGTTTTACCCTTCGCAAAAGTAATTCCAATTTGTAAACTTGAAAAGCTAGTGTATTTGTGTAAATTATGTAAGATAGGTTGTCCAAAGTCCAAATGGCAACTTCATCCATTAGTTGAAGTTGTTAACAAGCACCTTGCAAAAGGAAGAGCTCTCTATGGACATTCATTTCAATGATATCAGTATGTTAATGGTTTAAGAAATAGACTGTGGAACGTTTGCACAGAATAAAGTGTTTATTAGAGAAACAGTTGATTGTGATGTTAATATGTGAGCACTATAGACCTGACAAGTCAATCAATATGTCAGTCTGGAATGAAAGAGCACAATAGACCTGACAAGTCAATCAATATGTCAGTCTGGAATGAAAGAGCACTATAGACCTGACAAGTCAATCAATATGTCAGTCTGGAATGAAAGAGCACAATAGACCTGACAAGTTAATCAGTGTGTGAGTCTGGAATGAAAGAGCACTATAGACCTGACAAGTCAATCAATAAGTGAGTCTGGAATGAAAGAGCACTACAGGCCTGACAAGTCAATCAGTATGTTAGTCTGGAATGAAAGAGCACTATAGACCTGACAAGTCAATCAATAAGTGAGTCTGGAATGAAAGAGCACTACTGGCCTGACAAGTCAATCAGTATGTTAGTCTGGAATGAAAGAGCACTATAGACCTGACAAGTCAATCACATTGTAGTGTGGATACTGTGGGAGTTAATGGCGAAATGTTTCAGTTTGTGTTCATCTCCAAACAGAGATAGAGCTTCCTCTTTAAGAATTGAATAGAATGGCACTTAGAGCCTATGATGTGAAACTGGAAATAAGAGCGGAAGGAAGGGAATCTTATTTTCACCAAAGTGTTTGTCATAGTTCCTGTCAGGTCGAGATTGCTGGATATCGTCATTCTTATACCAGCTTTAGATGGGCGGTAAGGATGAGTGGTGAGGAAAATGTATTGTTATTTGCAAAACCACAGACGTGAATGGGGAGTTTCTTGTAGGTGCCTTATATACTGGAGTACGGGGAGTGTATTAATGCGCGAGTTTGGAATGTAGGATTTGCTGGAAAGTGTTGTAACCACTGCTGCCTCCATCTACAGTGGACTATGAAGTGTATTTGTTATTCCAATATATTACTTTTTTTGGAGATCAGTAAGGACTGTAAGAATTTCTTGGTGCTTTGCATGAGAACCACACTAGCCACACTCGGGTAAGTATTTTCTTGGGCACTGAATATTGATTTTGTGTTTAACACGAGTGATACAATATCAAAATCTATTCCAGACCAATTTAGGACGAGTATTATAAGAAGATGTATGTTATTGGGTAAATAAGGGCTTTGTTGGAACAAGCTCAGGGTCGTACATATCAGGGGGGATGGGCAATTGCCCCCGCTAGGAAAACTAAACAAGGTGCTTATGCCATCAGTGTGGTTTGTTTCCTTGAAGGTCTTAAAGAAAACCTTCTGTGTAGGGGTGAAAACAAAACGTCCAACTAGAAATCCTGTCTGTATATGGGAGACCCCTGTAAAAGTATGCAAAGTTTGCCCTCGCAGAAAAAAAGTGCTAGGTACGGCCCAGAAAGTAATTACTGTATCGATCAAAATCATTGTGAAAATGAGCTTCTTAATAGATAATGAAATAGCGTGTGTTGATCAATGCGAGGTGTCAGCAAAATCATTACAGGAAACACCAATGACATTGATTGTTGTAAAAACCTCATTTGTTTGTTGCCTTCTGAACCTTTAGCTTTTTGCGGTGAAATAACAGGAGGTTCGCATGCAGATACCACACGAGGTTCATTTACAAACACACGATGTTCGCGTGCAGCTACTACACGAGGTTCACGTAAAGACACACACTGTTCTCGTGCAGATACTACATGACGTTCACGTACAGACGCACACGGTTCGCGTGCAGATACTTCATGAGGTTCACGTACAGACGCACACGGTTCACGTGCAGATACTACATGAGGTTCACGTACAGACGCACAAGGTTTGCGAGTAGATACTACATGAGGTTCACGTGCAGATACTACATGAGGTTCACGTACAGACGCACACGGTTCGCGTGCAGATACTTCATGAGGTTCACGTACAGACGCACAAGGTTCGTTTGATAATTAGGGCTATTACTGTTTCGCTCCCTCGTCGCGTTTGTTATCTCGTATTGGGTACTCTACACTGCCGATTTGTGGGAAAATTTTTTTCTAAAACGCAGCCATTGGTGACCTGCGTATACAACAAGAGCTCGATTATGCCCAGATACAGCTGTTCGGTGTAGAAACAAGTGTAAGGCAGTCCTGTACTAAAACAAGAATAACTTCCAAAACATACAAGATTACGGTGTAAAGTACTCACTGATATATAAGTAATTCACTTATATCGGCAGAAAGTAAAGTTGAAAAAGAAATAAGTGCGGGAGTAGAAGGGGGAAGACGAAAGGGAAGATAGCAGTAGAGAAAATATGAAAGCAGTGGGAGTAGAGAAACACGAAAAGCCGAAAAAAGAAAGGTTGGAAGCAAAAAAGAAACGAATCATAAGACGGATAGTAACGCGTAAATACAGAAAAACTACAAAAGCGGAAAACGACAAGAGAAATAGCAAAAAGGATAAACAAGAGGTTCGCGATGAAGAAGAGGAAAGATTTTTGAAGGTGCAGATTAGTTTAGAAGAAGAAGAGAAAATAGAAAAAAGAAGAGGAGAAGAAGAAAGAAGTGAAATATGAAAGCTTTTTCTTTGTTTCCATTGAGTTCGTTTTTCATTGTTCAAGGCCCCATAACAATATCAAAGTAAAAGTTTACTTTTGGTACGGTAAGTATTGTGCAATGTCTGACTTTTTGAAAGAGAAGCCATGGAGGTTTTGGGTTTCTGTACGTTGAAAGGGGAGAAAGCGTCACTAGATGCGATTTTAAGCTTTGATGAAATTTAAAATATCACATCTCAAATCAAAACGTATTTTTCCAGAACACATTTTTTACCGTTTTATCGATTGTTTTTAACGAGTGAAATGCTTTTTATAATGTAAAAATGGCTCAAATATAATTGGTCAATAAAGTTTATTTTGTGTGTGTGTGTGTGTGTTTTTTAATACGAGCTGTATCAATGTATGATTGGTTTAAATAAAGGCTGCCAAAGTTCATTAGTTCTTAAACAGCGGCTTTCTTTGTCAGTTTCGCACTGGAAGTTTTATTAAGCTGTAAAATCCAGTTAAATGCATTTTTTGTTGCCTAATAGATTTTGAGAAGTCTGCCATTGCTGTCAACCATGGCCTAGTTTTTCAAAAGCCGATTACCGCTAAACCAGGGTTAAATTTTTAACCCATGGTTTATTCAGGAGCTTTCGGAGTCAGAATTGACCTGTAAATTTGGGGTTAACAAGTTTTGTCCGAGGAAAATCTGAGAAGTATTTTAGAAGAACTTTAATCTTTTCCTGAGAGAAGCAATTGCTTAACCCAGGGTTAAATTTAACCCACCTTTGATCACCCCAGCCCATATGTTTGCAGAAGGACATTGTATGCATGCATGTACACTTCACTTAGAAATAAGTGAATCAATCTGATAGTTAAAAGCTGCGTCGGTGTTTCCAAAGAAACTTTAGTTATAGACTGAGCTTCGTATATACCCAGTCATAAAATGGGTTTCTTTTTTGTCGTCGACCAGACAAAATGTGTAATCCCACAGTTCCTTGCGGCACCAGCTAATGTTGATCTACTCTAAAATGTTTGATGAACGAATGTTTCGAAACGAATGTCAGTTATCAAGATGCATAAATAAGAAACTATAAACGAACTTACCAGTGTGCAAATACCAAACAGACTTAGGATGTACCAGTGTGCAAATAATGAATGAAGTTACCAGTGTACAAATACAACTACTAAACAAGTAACTTTAGGTGCTGAAGACCAGTTCAGACATAACATCAAGAAATCTGTCATTTTGGATTTTAAGAAAAACATTTTTGAAAGAGCAAGTGTGATTATCTTGTATGTTTAGTATTGCCTTGTAGTTTATTGAAATTTAAAGAGGAATATTTTTTTTGTTTGCCATTTCATTTTGCGTCAGTTATTTCATCGCATTTCTTGCGTGTCTCGTCACTATATACTGTTTATAAACGGTATCAGCTTTTTTAGTGACTGTGATACCGGATAAGAAACAGCTATGGTTCGGTAGGTAATCAGAGTGTTCGTTGAAATCTTTACAAGGTGAACTCGTTGCCAATCAATCATGCAAAGCAGTTTATAATACATCAACAAACTTGACTGCAATTGATTGCTGTTAAACGCAAGTTTAAAGAACAATGGCAATTCTAAATGAATAATATCTTAAAGTCTTTATACATTCCTTGTGCTATTTTGATTTAATATTACATTGTTTTTATTGTGCAAAAGATTCTCGTTCTTGATAATACACAAGTTTATTAGAAACAGTAGTGAGCATTGGAAATACTTTCAAATAAAATTTTGTTTCAGTATTTAAAATGGTAAGTTCATTTGGTTATTTGAACGCTGATAAGTTCAACAAATCAAAATTAGTGGGCGTCGCAAGGAACTGTGGGATACAAATTTTAAAACGGAAAAACAAAGTTATAGTATTTTATGACTGGGCTTACCAGGGTAGCCCAATAAAAAAAGATTAATCCAACAGTTACGTCAGTTGACCCGGGTCTAGACAGGTAGCCAAGTTGACGCCTTGACGGTGTCTAGTTTTTTTTTTCTTAAAAAAAAAAATCGGTGTTCACTTCTTTTTTTTTCTACCGTGTAAACCTTAAAAAAAATGACGAAGCTCAGCTTATACCTCGGGCATTTCTCGGAAAGCCCGAGTAATAGAGAGTGGAGGACGGAGTGCTATTTTGGTGGGACGTCGCGAGCAATTAAATGGGCTGCAAAGGAGACCAGTCTAGCTCATCTTTGAATGCCTCATAAAGTGTCACTAACACTGATGAATACGCTACCATGTACATTGTATTGGGGGGGTTTCTATCTCATCTCCGCTTTAGTACTATTAAGACGAGCACTTTTTAAAGATTTCGACTAAAAGCCCATTAAACAAACTTCGGGGGACTAAGTTTGCCTTGGCAAAAGTTTGCTAGGGCGTGCATGGGTAATGAAGAAGGGAAGGATGAAGCATAGCTCGGGCATCGAACTAGCTCAGCGTTGCTTTAAACTCGGATCACAGTAGCTAGAGACGGAAAAATACAAAGTTTCCCTTCATTGTGTGACTAGCGCTTGCGTCTATTTGTATTCGACTTCGAGAGCAGATCAGTGAAAACCCGAGAGGCAGTGAAGGGTTTTCACTCGCGAATTCTCACAAATTTTTATAAAATTGATATTTTCCAAAGACGAATACGAAGCGTGTAAGTATACTTTAATTTCTTTCATAAAACTGTAAATTCTCACAACTTGGAGACAGCGAAGCATATTGATCACGTCATTTTGATGCATGCTTCTCAGTGCTATGAAAACAAACTTGTAGACCAATGAAAACGCACGTACTATCCAAACTTTTATAAATGCTACTGAAAACAGTTGCTACTCAATAGCAGAATCCCTCAACCGTGTGCAATTGGCTTTAGCGCCATTAAATCCTCATCAATTAATTGACCGCAAAAGGTTTGTTACAAATCATGTGACATACATAATACATGTTTTCAATGATGGGAACAGCATAAAAGACAGCGAATGCACAAGATGAGAACTTTGATTTATTCATTTTATTTGAAAATATAACTTTCAAAATATTTAGCGTTCTTAATCGACGACTGAGCGTATGGCTTCAAGTAAAGCAAAATAAAACAAATACATATTGATGTCTATTAAATAAATAATGACACATCACAAGGCCCGGATGATAGAACTATATATATATATATACACTAGCTTTTAGTAATTATTCTGTTGCATATAGATAAAGGCAGCCTTCCCGATGGGATGGGTCCAGCTTGAAGACCTCCTTAGTGAACATTTATGAAATATTTAGTTTTTAACTCACAATAATACAAGCCCTTTTCATTTGATGAGAATGATATTTGCTACACTGCACATTGTTTCTAAATTGAAGGTCTTTAACAACTAATTAGGGACCTATAGCAACTAAGACGGCGACTCCCACGACGACAAAGTACAATAATAGGGACCTTAAGCAATGAGGACGACGACGGCAAAGAACAATAGTAAATACAATACCTGCAAGTCGGAATGCATCGAGCTGAGCACCTGCACTGAGTTGTTGCTAAAATTACAACGTGAAAAGACATTTTTTTAGAGTTCTCGGGACTACAAGGACTTAATAACAAAAACGTTCTCAGTATTTGTTTAACTACATGGAGAAACATTTAATTGCTTTCTGCTCACAAAGTTAAAGGAAAAGAAAACAAAAAACCTAATGACACGCATAAAGGAGTAAAGAGCAAACCAGAAATGGGATTTTCCTTGTTCACGTTCCTGTCCACGTTGCTTGAGGTCCGTAATGTTTATGATGCAATGTACAAACTATACACATCGATGTGCATCAGCCCATCTAAAAACTACAATTCAGTATTATGTAGTTGCGCCATAAGCTTCTTCACAATTTCCTCCCTTAATTACTTTCAGCAATTCTTCCATTTGTCAAAACTGTATTTCGACAAAAATATCACGTAAAAAAACAACAGCTTCATAAAATCATAGTAGGTGGGCTGAAAACTCTCAATGTAAGGACTTCTAGATCATTTACAAAAACTCTGGTTTTAAGAATCTGAGGCCTAAGACAAAAAATCTAAACATTTAAGCTAAAAATTTTCTAGATTTTTTCGGGTGCGTAACATCCTTGTAATTAAGGATTTGGTTTGCTGTCTTCGTGGTAACCATTCACGTCCTCGATAAAAACGCTGAAGTAGTGAAAAAATACAAAAGTTGCGAGATAATCATATACCTTCACGAGCAAAAACCGAAACGGACGGATTAAAAAACGAGATAAACAAAGATAAAAAGGACACAGTTTAACAAAGTGAGACATGCAACTATGTTGTCGAAGTTGCAGTCCATACAACAATGGTAGCATTAGTAGCACGAAATTGACTATATGAATTACGGCAGTTTTGCCAAAGTGTTTGTGAAAGATACTGTAACTCTGTTGAATTAATCAAAATCACTGTCATCATCAACATCTTGAAGGTCACCTGTCGTACCCAGGCTCTGCACAGTACGATTCAATGATAACTGTGATCCCAGGGAGCCTTGCGAACTGAAGCGATTGAGTGAGGTCTGAGAACTTGCCTTAACAACATCAAGCCGATTGGAGGTATGAGGGTGGAGAGCATTTTCAAAGGCCTGGAAAAATAAGAAAATAAATTTTAATGCCTTAAAGCCTATCATTTAAAATATAATGTAAGTATTATATAATCAATGAAAAGTAGCCGGTGTAAAATTGTTTGCCTCATGAGGACCCGTAAGGTAATAACGTGGATATCAGTTAGCATGGTGTTGCCTAATCTCAAATTTTGGATATGATGTTATAACAACATGAAATATACTTCCCCTATTCTCAGACTATAACTTATATTTCAGAGTCTTAGTCTGCCATAAACGAAACTGTGACCGTGAGTGAAGGTCAATTTTTGAACCTTTTTTTTACTGAGAAATAAATTTTTACCAATACCATGCATTGGGCTTGGTTGTAACTATAGTAGCTCTTATGTAAAAAAATGTATTAAATTGGTCCGTAGTGATATTATAACTAACTTTAAAAATTTTAAATAATCAGAAACAACTGATTGGACTTCTAAACAAGAAATAGACTAGAAAATATGATAGATGACTGATACATCAACAATATCTTCATTACCTCCAAATCATTCTCTTCATCAACAGACATCAAGTTCTGATAAGCCTTTGTATAAGTCTCAAGAGCTTTTGCATGATATAACATCTGACCATGGAAGAAATTACCAAGGATATTCTAGAATATGAAACGAACCAATGTAAGCTTTCTGTGGTAGATGGCCGGCCTATGCTCCCCATGCCAATAAGACATAAGTAACATAAGGTTACCAATAAAACACTGCGTATCATCCCCTTGACACCAGGTACTATATTGTTCACAGATGAAGAAAACTTAACTCTATAGTAATATTGGATCAATAAAATAATGAGTTCAGGGGTAAAACAATGTCATGGTTATCATTCATGTCGCAGGGCTTTTCTCCAAGTATACAATTTTCCTTGTCAGTAGCTTTAAAAACATCTTATCTACTCTATTTTTTTCATTTCAGAGAATGGGCACACTTGATTTGGAAACTAGCCAATCAAAGTTACTTATTGAAAAGCACTCCTGTCAACAGCTTTTTTTAAATACTTTTTGAAAAAAGAACCCAACTATTAATCGAGTCAAAGAATTATTGTAGGATGCAAACCTTTATATCTTGTATGCGTTTCTTTTCAAAAGCAACCATTTGCTCTTCGAGGGTTTGTCGAGCTCTGTTAGCATCAACACTGACTTTTTGTAGCTCTTGCTCTGCTTGGGACTGTTGCATTGTTAAGGGTTTTTATATGTACAGTCGACATTAATTGATGGAACAATGAATGATCAACTATTCCAGGAAAGAATGAACTGATTGAAGAATTATCACTAAACCAACATTACATAGTGCTTATTGGAAAGTTTGAAACAAAGTCGCATGCCTTAATTAGATGAACAGGCAGAGAAGAAATTTTTTAGTAGCTATATGAAAGATCACTGACAAAGCAGCTTGACTCACTGGTTTATTGTATTAGATTTGAATGCAGTGACCAAATCAACTATAGCCAGTGGAAAGGTTGTCATTCATGACCCCAGAGTCAAATTCAACACTCATTGTAAACAGCCAACTGACTTAAAAACGTATCAATAGTGGGTCTATTCGTACTATATATAAATATAAATTACATGATATGTATATTTAACAATTATTCCATTCGCGCTT
>JAOBBB020401289.1:0-17248 GCA_025331005.2 Zoanthus gigantus | reverse complement strand
CAACTGTTGAAAACTGTATTTATTTGTGATGCGCATTTGATCATATCCATATGAAAAATGCGCAATATAAATATTAAACATTATTATTATTATTAAAAATATACTATCAATTTAATAATTGATTTAATTGCATTGTAAATAAGTGAAAATATAAAAAGTATTCAGTTATTGAAAGTGAAACATTTTTTCTACACACTTCTTTACTAATTTCTTTATCATTGTTCCCTTTTAGTTTAAAATTAGTTTGATCTGTATTCTTATTGACCAATTAAATTAAGAAAAAACAATTCAGCTTTTCGCAAACATTTATGTACACTTTTGAAAAATCAAACGAAATATTTTCCCATTCACATTTACTTGTAAAACTTTTTAAAAACATATCAACAAGACTATGCTACAAATAAAAGTACAAAATACTTCAAACTCCCTTAAATAGACCATGAACGAACAAATTCACATGTTTTCAATTCACATACATGAGGAGTTTGAAATGAAGGGCAAGAGGAGGCGAGGACGATCAAGTAAGACGTGGAAGACGCAAGTGGAGAAGGTGAGCAAGAGTGTTGGTTTGGAGAAGGAGGATACCTTGACTCGAGCTAGATGGAGAGTGGGGGTTGGAGAGATTGCTGTTAGAGTGGGGTAAATCCGGCCAACCCGGTTTACGGGGATAAACCCGGATCAAAATTGTATTGATTGACTGAATGATCAAACACCTCCCAAGTTTTGAAACAAATAAATACGCGAATCTAAACTATCTGATTACCTTTGTCGAGATGAATCTCTTTTGCTGTAGCTGACTCTCGGACGTTTGTAAGCTTTGTCAGGCTGGCTTGCAAGCCATGACACCTGAGATGAAACTACCAAACTGAAGTAAAACACACAAAAATATATTAGTAACGTATAAATTTTATTAATATGGCTCTGCAGAAAACAGAAAAGTTTTCTCATTAAAAAATGGGAAAGCTTCTGCTTTTTTAAAATTTAAGTTCTACTTTTCCATGGATTCGGATTGCAATATCTCCCAAAAAAAGTTTCTATTTCAGATATCATTGGCAGATACTTACCACCATCAGTGTAAATACTTAGAAATTCGTAACACAAGTAAAGTATACTGGCTTGTGGCGGGGCACTTGCTGGTAAAGTCCTATAAACGCTTTTTTTTTTAGATAAAAAGCAAAAATTCTAGTAGTATTAATTTTCGAGAATTTTAAAAACAGTTTTTAGTTGTTCTCATTATGTTTTTTGAGTCTTGAAACGTGCAAAAAGACGGTTTTGGACTCCTGTCGTTTTCTGTCCCAGCATGAACGTCTTTATGAGGTCCTGGTGTGATGACGTAGGAGGAGTAAGTTAGTAGCATCCGGTTGAATAAATGTAACTGTAAACACACCAATGTTATTTGAGTTTTTAGATCGCTTTTGAGTTTATTATTGATAGTCTTACGGATGTTCTACAAAATCCGTAACAACCTGGTAAACATCAGCTTTCCTCATTGTGTTCAGGAAAATCCCCGTTCCTCTAGATACAACTCTTCTAAATATAGACAAGTTAACAGTGATGTTCTGGCCTTCTCTTACTCATTTTTTCTAAGAACCATCAGAACCTGGAACTGTCTACCAAATTCTGTCGTTTCTGCACCTACCATTGAAAAATTTAAATCCGCCGCGCTCTGTTTAGATAATATCAGAGCGCCCACAATCTGCGGCGACTGTGACTGGCCTAAACCCTACACATTAGCAATAGCTAAAATTAGGGAAATTTTATTTAAGCATTTAAGCATAGTCCGATGCCGTTTTGACGTGTAGCTTGGAATTAATCAAACCTTCCGGATGCTTCAACTGAGAACATTAGTCTTCACAAATTTCTCGATTAAGGTGATGATTATTGTCCTTCACTGCTTCCGAAAAGAGAAAAGACGAGCGTGGGTAAATTTTGTGCAAACCAAACACCCAAAATGGTGTCCAACCAAAAACTCTAAGCTCTGAGAATTTTCGCCCAGCTTTTGATTTTTTATGAACAACCTTTGTTACATCAAAATTATGCAAAGCAAGCATGCTGGGCAAGCACTATTTGTATTAGTATTACCCGGACTTCTTGTCGAGAGTGTCGCCGCCTAAGTATTGCTTATTGTCTCTAACAGCTTCAACAATTAATTTATTTATTTATTTCTTCCTTGTATGCTGTAGGTGATAAGGAAACAGCTATGATAAGATTCTGGTGTGGCAGAACAACCCGAGCCTAGCGTGTTTGTCAAAACCAATAACGGTCAATTTGATCCAGATGTGTGAACAGCATGTACGTTAAGAATTTAATAAATATTATGGATTATTTTCGACGTGTTAGGACAAGCTTATATTTTCTATTTTTCGTAGTTTCGTGATGCTTAGACGAGTAAAACGCCGAGTGTGAACATTTAGGATCATGGGGCAACTGAGAAATTGAAAAGCAAAAACCGCTAGCTTTGAAACAAAACACTGAATTTCTTTAAAGTAGAAAATTAGACATCAAGATGATATAAAAGAACAGCTAGGTTTGCAAAAATAAATTCTTTTTCTTTGGCTTGGATATTCCAGCATACATAAACAATTACAACTTATGTACGTTCGTCAATTGTTTTTCATTTTTAATTTTTTCCTTTCGTGATTACTGATCGTTTAGGCCCGCTCCATTCTAAAATACTCGTCGGTATATATCATGTATCAAATAGTTTATATGAGCACGTGCAAATGTATATTGCAATCAAAAACAAAAACTATAAAGACAAAAAAAGATTGATGTGCTTAAAAAAGCAATGCACATCAAATGGCTAAATCCCGTGTTAAATCACCAAGTGACACACGTCGATCTTTCTTTATCTTTATAGTTTATGTATCAAATACATATATATGTGTGTGTATTGGGTTGTGTAAGAGTCCATTTTAATCATCTAGGGGTTTTATCTTGCACATTTTAAACACACTTTATCTTGTACATGAATAATCTATCGGGATGGGAAAAACACATAAGAATCCAAAAGACTGCACTTAAATAAATGCAAATAGTCAATGCGTTACAATTTACATTAATTATCCGAACATAAGTGAGAGGGATGTAGTTTATTCAATCCAAATAAGGTGAGTGGGATTTCATTGTTCAAAATGTTCACTTTTTTCCATCTTCGAGTATTAAATTCATGGAATTACTAATCAGGTTAAACGTTTGACTTTGTTACAACAGTAAATATTTTCCACGGCTGTTGATAAATCTCAAATTGCACACTGTAACAGGAACTAAGGCTTCTTGGCGAAATTTAGAAACACGACTTTCACATCTTTAATCCGTCTGCCAGACTTAGCCAAACCGAGCATTTTTACATCTCCTATATACATTTTTGCCTCTCTGATGGGCTGCACGATTGAGTCTCCCAGCAGAAGATAATCTCTCCCTTTCTTAACAAGTTGTTTCGGCCACGTGTTCCCCAACTTATTATTCTTGTTCACAAGCCATGCTCGAGTCATCTGGGAAATTATTAGGGCCAATGTCAATGACAGGGCACTCTTTAAATTTGTTCTCTGTTTCGGTTTTAATGGTCCTAAATGATCCGTCGAAAGAGTGACTGAAGAGAAATACATGTATCCAGAATATATTGAAAAAAATTTAATAAACATGTGGATAACCTCGATTGAGTGAGTGATTTTTCTACTTATTTCATGCGTTTAAACAAGCTGAACTGACTGCACTTAGAGGTTTCAGATTTCAAATAATTTCCCAGGAACACCCTTGAAAACTCGTGCTTTTGATGCTCGTTTTGTTTTTCACTTAACAAATCCCTCTCTCCCTTAGTGTGTTCAAGTGAGGAAAACCTTAACTGTAAAGCAAACGGTGATTTTAAACTGAAACATAAAATCACTGAACCCCTACCACTGTACTCCTGAAACTGTACTCGGCATAATTATTTGTACAACGCTGAAATAGGTAAGAAAGAACAAACTAATGAATATGAAAAGTTCTTGTACGATATGTACATACTTTGCTGTATCTTAAAATCCTTGACTATACTAAAATACCTTTCGTCTTCATCATCAGTGCTCAATTGCTCTCTTAAACTCTCCTTGTCTTTGTGTTGCTCCGGCGACTCACTTCGTTTTCGCTTGGTCATGCTCCTGTGCTGCTTCATTTTCTGTACACTGTCTCCTTCTAAGATACAATATTGTTTCAACATCAGATAGATTATGCTTAAATACAAATATACCATGTTACAGAGATAACCAATACTTACTTTCCTCAGTAACAACTTCCAATTTCCTCTTAACTCGACTACCTTTACGGGAAGCAGCTCCTATATATACAGATGAAAGGAACAACGTAACTCTTATTATTTCATAGGTTAACTTTTATTTGCTCAAAAAGTAAAACATTTTCCAGCGAATAAGTAGCACTATATCTGAGGAAGGAAATACAACATAATAGAAACATGACATAAATTATTTAAGAAGCAAAATTCTGTTCGCATCCAATAATTCTGCACTTACGCGGCAATGAATTTTACATGAATGCAGTTGTTACTTCTTTCGGGAAACACAAAATTTTTCAATGAGGCAAAACGAGTAAAACAGAGATGAAAGAGTCTCTTCTACACTAGAAATTTGAACTGACAAGATTTACAGGGAGCAGTTTGTGAGGATAAAATCGCAAAAACACCAACCTCATTGAAACAACTATAACTGCTGCATGTAATGTCTTATGTATATTTCCAGAAAAGAAATGTTTCTATAACAAAAAGTTGGTGATTTAAATTGTTTTTGCGTGAGAAGTAGAACATTTCTAGAAAATAAATCTTCGGAATGCATTAAAATGTCCGGCTCTATTTTCTGACTGAGTTTTGCGATTCAGTTCAGGTAATATTACTTTTGTATTAGCTAAACTAGTATGTGTGCATGGAACTAGTAGAAGTATACAAGATGAAATAGTATTGCAACCTAACAAACCAAAACATACACTCACAGCAAGCATTTGACCTCTGGCAAATAACTCTCCAACTACTTAAACTATTAATACTGCCAATACAAACTATTAATACTGCCAACACAAACTATTAATACTGCTAATACAAACTATTAATACTGCCAATACAAACTATTAATACTGCCAATACAAACCATCTTTAGAAACTTCTTGTCCGGCTAAACCAGTCTTGTATGTTGTTAGTGGACTCCACAGACCTCCCTTCTTGGTGAATCTGACCTGACCTGCATGTTCTTCTAAATACTTCAGCCTAGAATAAGATTGTAACAAGAATGTAATACATTGATGAATAATAAATTATAATTAATAGTAATAATAACGTAATTACTTGTTGCAAAGTAAAATAAAGTAGGCAGCCATGAAACGGACTTAATAGGCTAACTAAGACCTGCTGATATGAGCCACAAACAACTAGATTGTAGCAGGGGTCTAACAAATAAATTCAAATCAATGGATGTTTCAGAAAGATTTTCCAATTTTACAGAAACTTGAAAGTAATTCGGTAAAATACTTATTATTTTTTTCTTTACACAATTGCACTTTATATACTATTTTCCATTTCTTCCATATACTGGAACTTACACTCCATTCTTCCCAGATTTATCTTGAGGAATGAGCCTTGCTGAGAACTCATTAAGGATTTCCAGAAACTCTAAGTTTGGTGGAGGTTCCATCTCACTAGCACTTCCACTGAAACTGTAAATAATGGCTTCCCTGGAATTGCGACAAATATCAGTTACAAGTCATTATCTTCTCAATTAATTTTTTTCCCCTAAGGATCGCTAGCTATGTTAATACTTACATCATATAGGTGTGAAAAATTCATTACCAAAAATATCATTACACTGGAGCTAATCTAAAGAGTTTAACGTCTCAAGTAACATACTTTTTACGACTTCTTAAAGTATAGTTTCTTCCACCAACCAAAAAAATGTATTCTTATATAAGGCCCTTTTACAGTTTTCCAAAGAAAAGTTTGTTTTATATAGAAACCTAACTTCCGTAAGTTGAAGTACTGATAGTGCTTGGGCTGTTATTTGGGCGTTGCTTCTAAATTCCAATGACTCTACTGAAAGTAACTGTTGTTTGACGCAATTATATTCCCTTTATTTGATAACATTACAGCGGTTACAAGGAAGGTGTTCAAATAATAATGGACATGTGTGTTCAACTCATTTGGCCTGCCTTGACTAGCATTTGG
This sequence comes from Zoanthus gigantus, assembly GCA_025331005.2. Classification (NCBI taxonomy): domain Eukaryota; kingdom Metazoa; phylum Cnidaria; class Anthozoa; order Zoantharia; family Zoanthidae; genus Zoanthus; species Zoanthus gigantus. The sequence continues at coordinate 11,046 of JAOBBB020401289.1, read as the reverse complement.
TATTTGCGGGTCAAATGGGGTTTGAATTGTATTTTTGCTAATAAATATATATATGCTCTTGTTGTTAAATTTGGTACTAGCTGCATGTTTAAACCCAGTCACTCCACTCATTGTTTCCATAACACAGCATTATCACTGAAAAGCTCTACACTGTAACGGTTAAGCTTAAGCTTAAGAAACCAGTGTTAAGAACTTGAAAAGAGTTACTACCATTAGAGCTCAAATACTAAATGATCTTCACCATAAAGTGTGTTTGTACTACAGCACCAATATATATCTAGCTGTTCTTTCACAATAACTATCAATACCTGTGCAGCATGATAAGACTTTCTCTTGCTCGTGTCTTATTTGTATCAACACCAAATGTGAGCGAGAATTTATGCGCCAAATCCTGACGGAAACAAAGGTGATCAGATATTGCAATGTTATCTTCTAGCTTTACATTGTAACAGCTACAATTGCACAAGTAATTTTAGTACATTAGCAAACTGCCGTACTATGTCGTACACTTACCTTTATCAGTTTGAATTCTTCCAACTTGTTTATTTGACGTCCTTTTGACTCTACCTTGAGTTTCTCAAACTCCTACAAAACAGAAAATAATAAAGATCCGTCATCTTTGGTTTTACGTGGTGTTTAAAAGATGTTAGTGATTTACCAATAAACTAAAAATGTAAAACTCTAAGCAGTACTTATATAGCTATGCCAGAGTTTTTGAAAGTAAGAACTTCATTTATTCTCAGCAAAAAAAATCAAAGAATACAATAGGAGAGTATCAGCTGATGTCAATGTTACTGAATGTTAGTGTTGCATCATTGGAGATATTTTGGCTGGAAGCAAGAAAACAAGATGGCGGAGAAACAACAAAGTTTGTAATTTCGTGTTCTCCTAATCTATCTGCATGTATGGTCAAATCCTGCTGCATTATCAAATGCACAAACCAAAATAAGAGCGAAAAGTAAAAATTCTTTTTCGTATTCCGAGTGAAAAGAATCATGAACATCTGAGCACGACTGTTGACCATGTGAGTAAAACATGGGTTTCAACAAGCTCACACCTTGTATGTTGTTTGAGCATTTCTTGAAAATTAATGATTTCAAATAAATCATAAGAATAAATTTGTTGTTCTTTTTGACAGGCAAGCTCCATTTGGATCCCAGTCATTCGGATTACACTCCACGACTGAACCTAAGACACAAGTATGAAGAAAGCATGGACGCACTCAAAATGTCCCTGAATCAATTACAGAGAAAGTAAACAATGCTGAAGCGATGGTAATAAAATTGCACCAGTTAGCCCCTGTTAGAGCCATCTGTCCTTGTACTTGTCGAAATTAATCACGGTCTTTCTTAAGGCAGGCATATCGTCCCGCAACACTACAGATATTCTTTAAGTCTTAGCAACCTTAGCTGGGGTCATTTCCTATGCTCTTTCTATACCACAAACAATATCAAATTATTATCAAACAGAAATTTGCAGTATTTACAGGGCACAATAAAGTTGTTGTCGTCTCACTAGAAAGACTAGGTTATCTTCAATTTGATGCATGGACACTATGTGCATTTTTCTTGAGATAAAGACGTCGTGTGCATCGAGGAGTTTGTATGCTTTGAGTTTCAAAAACGTTTATTTTCCGTCTTTAGACTTTTAAGGCTAATTTCTAGTCGAGTCTTCTTTGGTACTCTGTAGTTAAGATCGGTAAATATACACGGGATCTAATTTCTTTTTCCTTCACGTTCTTCCACGTACCGTTCGCTATTTGGAAATAGCCTTTCTTGCCTCAAGCCAAACATCTCCCAGGATGCAACGTGGGCATTTGTCAACAATGTCGCCTATTGTTCTTAATCAAATACAAACTAAAGCATAACTTAAAAAAATACAATGGAACTATTTAACAAATCCGATAATCGTTGGAAGAGCACAAACTCATTAACCTTTCCTCAACATACTTAATTGCTAGCAAGCACTAGCTCAATGTTGCATAACCCCCAATTTCCCTTGGTTTAGCATTAATAAATCTTGACTTAGGTTTTGGATTTGACTCTCCACAAGAAAATGGTTTGTTTACGTTTGCAGTACACAGCTTGGGTAATTTCAAAATACGGTTCATAACAAAATGAATGATGACATCCTGCCTAATTATTGATTGCTTAAATTACTTCATTAAACTCCTTTTTATTGAATAACCTTTAAAAGCTAATGAAATTTAGATGTTTATTGATCATTGCTGCTAAGTAGTGCGAGAGTTATAACTTAGAGTTGATTACTTTACTCTAACTCTTCATGTTATGTCAATATGAATTGGTCAAAATACTTTAAAAACGATTTACCAACTGCAATGCCAACAGAAGTGTTTTGGTGTATTTTATCCTATTTGCTTCTCTACATTTGGCCATAGTCATCTTGATGAGGTCACCATAATTACCAAACCCCTGTTAACAAACGAAAACGAACTGTTAGTGTTCTTGCCACAACGTTTCATTAACTACACTGGGACAGTATCATACTTTATTTTGTCTAGATAAAGGAATTACGGTGAGAGCACCAATGTTAGAAACTACTTATCATAAAATCGTTCCAGTTGTTGTTAGAAAAATTGACTACCATAGCGATCATATTTGAACCAATTATTTTCTTTTAGACCACTGAAGCTCAGAAAAGAAAAAAAGGTTGCATTTTAGCGATGAATACTTAGACATGTGCCATCAGATCCAGAAATGGAAGCGGTTCCTGCTCTGTTTACAGACCTAAATTGGCCTAAAGTTCATATAAATTACCATCCACCGATAGTCATAAACAAGCAGGTGAGCTTATGAGGAAGTGGAAGTGACGACAAAGGTGTAGAGGTTGAAATTAGTTTTGACGATTTGGAATATTATATGAGAACCAGGCTTAATACATGAAGTAGGAAATATAGAAGCTTTAAAGAGACATTAATATTATCTAATAATATATAAGCCAGTGTCTCTAATAATACTAAACCTATCACTTTTAAATCCAACGAATGGTCATCATAACAAAACCCCCAAACATTCCAATATACATCCATCCACCCATTTATCCATCCATCCATCCACCAATTTGTCCATCCATCCATCCACCCATTTATCCATCCATCCATCCACCAGAGATGTCCGAGCCTGGGTTGGAGCAAAACCGCTGGACGCTAGTATCCACAGTACTTTATCGTTTTATTTGCAAAAGTGTTTTTAAAAAATTACCAACTGCAGGTACATGTTGTTAGTAGACAATACGTATGTTTTTGACACTCAATATTAAGATTTTGGGTACTCTGTATGCAGGTTTAAATTAAGAATATTGTTTTAAATGCATTCTTTTAGTAATTACGAGTTAAGTTGACAAAAAGCAATGCATTTCTTCTACACATTCCACATGACAGGTGCAAAACTCTCTTATGATTACTTAGAGTAAAGCAAACCAAAAATTTAAGTTGAATTTAGTTGAAATTTTTTTTCATACCTTGTTATAGTAAGTGAAAATTCTTGCAGCAAATCTCATTTCGAACATTGCAAAGGAAATAAGTTTGCAAAATGCAGCCAAAACTAGCCTCTTATTACCCAACTCTTCTGCTTTGGCGTCGTTTTCGTCCTCTGAAAGAATGATTATAAAAAAATATTGCTAAACATAAAATATCTAAATAGTCGGTTGATGCTAGTAGCAGGCATTCTTAGAGCCCTTAGACCTTTAGGAAAAAACTGGGATTTTATAATCTAATTTTAGGGAAAATTGGGGATAAATGGCTTAAAAATAGGACAATTATTTTTCTTAAAAAAAAAATTAAAAGGATATATACACAGATTGGTCACTACAGTTACTCCGACGAAGGACTACACTACAGTACGAATCGTCAGTAAACATTCTTTACTTTTACCGTGTTGTAAAACGTAAACATTTACAACTGTTTTCATTGAAACACCAACACAGAATCCTATTTGACATTTATGTTTACAGATGTTAGTTAGATGTATGCTAAGTGATCTTCAAGAAGTATTCACTTAGCATTATTGGCCAAATCATAATCCAAATCATAATCCAAATGGCCCCTTTTGGACGACACCATTAGAATAACATTAAAAGCTTAACTCTTGTTAAAATATCAAGGTATAATGAATTTAACCAAATCGAATGGAGATGCGCAGCATCGCAAGGTCTTCATCTGGGGCAGAATGAATCCATTAAGATCGTTAGTCACGGCCATAGGCACAGCTAAGACTAATGGAATCTAGAGGTGGTGTCTTCAGATGTAGTCTATGCAAATGCCGTGCACCTCAACGTCATTGAGTGGCCGCGGACAGATATGGAAAGACAAAAATTATGGAAAATAGCCCAAATTAAGTGGAAAAATGGGGATCTTAAGAAGACTGAAAACAAAATCCAGGAATTGTAGGGCCATAAGAATACCTGTATTAGATATTCTAAATTAACCATTGAAACTCCTGGAATAAAATGAAATCAGGAGAACCAACATGCACACATTTAAAATCGGTCACGACAACAAAACTTATGGGAGAGAGCACATAACTCACCGTCTTCATCATCTGCATCCTCTTCCTCAACGTTACTAAACACGTACTCCAAAACAAAGTCACGAGAAGCACATTGAAAAGCTTCATCTGCCTCATAGACTAAACTCTGCAAATGTGGTGCTGAGGATGCAAAGAATAATTAATATAAAAGAAAACTATTTTCTAATAATTTGCATCGAAATACGGCAGACAGTCAAGTTTACAGAAAAAATCCTATTTAGTCATCACACATAATAGTTACAGGAGTTTCGCATTTCTGATAATTTCAAGTGTTTTTTTTATTTGCAAATTTCGATAATAAGGGGAGATTTCTTTAGAAGACAACTTAATATATTGTACAAAACAGATTACGAGAACAAAGAAATTAATTTGTAGAGAAATAAAAACCATAAACTCTTGAATAAACACATTTTGATATAAATACTGTCTCAGAATGAAATATTTTGATATATTTATTTTCCTCTCATATGTCGTATTATTGTAAATAAATGGGCGATTTTTCTCAAATCCGAGCACCTGTAATACAAAAAAATTTTTAAAACAAATTAACACACTAAAAGAGAAACTCGGGAAAACTAACCAAAACCTTATGGACAAGATCTATAACTGCATTCCAATATGAAATAATAGGCACAGACACTTAACTCTTACCAGACTGTGTTAATTGCTTTGCGAAAAAAACCAAAATGTCTGCAGCACACAGGAAACCCTGCAAAAAACCGATACTATTAGTAGATTGGCATGTGAGGCATTTGGTTAAGTACGTATTCAAACCTTTCAAACTTGAAAAGAAAGCACTCTTGAAAATGATACCTCTCTTTGTACTTGGACATCATCGCTTATCAAAAGTAGCTCATGGCAGTGTTGGACAAACTCCGACACACGCTTTTTCAATTTGAAAATTTTAGCCTGCAATGGAAGTGACAACTGTTGTTACATTTTCCAAAAAAGAAGGATACGTAAGTATGCTATATAGTAAGGTTGTATTTTTTAAAACCAGGACGTTTTGTACAGTTTTTGCAAGCTTTTGAATCTAATAGCATATTTTCCATTCCATTTGATTCGTGGAGTGTGATGTAATGTTAATAGAAATTATTATAATAAATAATTGAACCAATTAACTAAAAATGAATCATAATCAGCAAACAAGATTATTGGTGAGGTAAACAGTTTAGAATACACATGAACATATTTCACTGCATTAAGACAGATTGTCAAAAGTGATCCTTTACCTTACTGGGATTACTTTGATCATCAAGTTCCTTCAAGTTCCACAACAATACCATTTGGATTGACACGATAGCTAAAGTCATCCTCTAATAGCAACAGAACCAAAAACAGACTAATAATGAAAAAACACGAATTAACACCTTTTTAACAACATAAAAATTGAAGAAATACCACGCGAAGGAGCTTAAGAAAAACCAAGAGAAACATGCTTAGATAGCTTTCAATGTTACGATTTCACGTAACAGCACTCCCGATAGTTGGAATAGAATTGCTACGGCGATGATGAGATAGTTTCCAAATAATATTCAAATATGGTTCTTGTTCTAGCCGGCTTAGGACTGGAAACATCTCCGTTTTAGAAATACAAAAAGCAAAACGTCTTCTTTGTCTGATGAGCCCGAGTCTTGTTTATACATTACTGCTATATTAATGCATATTCAACATGTTCAACTTTCTACGCTGATGGAACGCGTGACAAAACTAGTTAAAATGAAACCAGAGCAATTTGACTAAACCAACTGTCAAAAGTGACACTTTGCTTCATTGATAGCTCGAGCGTTCGCCGGGCTTTAAGTTTTCCATACAAAAGAATACTTTAAAATGCTATGGCAGAACATATGGAAGAAAAATAAACAATTAAATTAAACACCATTAAAATAACACAAAAGTACGATTAGGGCAATAGTTTAGAACAAGATAAAAAACCCGACCTTAATAAAGAACAAATGTATTACATTTCCGTAATCTTTAAAAAGCTCACCACTCTCTCCACTGTTTTTTCTTTACAGCCACGTACAATAATCGGATTAAGGTTATCATAAACGTTCCATTTCTCCAAATTGTGATACCTGAAAATTCACAAAATGTGTTTTAAACTTGGTCCAAAATATCTGTATTAAAGAAAGCAATTTAGCGAACACTTTAGGTAATATGTCCACCCAATGCTTGAACTACCTAAACTTGAGACAAAAATGTAATTCTTCCTGTAATTGATAAAAATCCAATACTGCTAGAAATGTTGATTAGATTCAATTGCGGCGTATTTTTCACACTTAAGTCCATATATAGCTGAAGTGTGCAATAATATCTGAATCATCAACTACATTTCGGTTAACAGTGTTTTATGTGGAAGATCTCAATGAGGACTATGAAAAGTGATATTTCTTTGGAAAGGCATCGAGTGAATTATATTGTTGAAGATCAAGAACTCATTCAGTTTTTTAACAACATGGAAATTTGTTTTACCCAATCAAATTAACACCCTTATAACGCGTGATTTTAATCCTTAGGTAAAAATACTTATCAATGCCGTTGGTATTATAACAAGCTCTTTTAAAAACCCGAAAAAATCTTGCAGAAACTTGTTGATCTTGGAGTTAGTGTTACGTTGGGAACAGCTGAACGTCCAAGAGATTGACGATCTTTCTCTCGAATCGTCATTAAAGTGCATATTTTTTAATCTCGTGTTTTTCGCTTCAACAACTGTTTGTTGGAAAGAACACTCGCTAAAAACAAGCAAACATCGGACAAGCTATTATTTGTCTGTTCAAGGAAAATGTTCCCTCTACTGCAAACGATGTCCAAGAAAATGCAAATATTTCTGTTGCAAAGTTGTTGTTTGTATCCGATACCGGTGACCATAATATATACCTTTAGGGTGAAGATATTTTTCACAAGATAGCAAACATAACGGAAAATCAAGTCCCAGGGTTGAACATCACCAAGGTAACAAAAGTAAACATCTTAGAGTATCGCTTTGCTAAAATGCATTTCACATCTTTCATCAGAATCACTTCTAAAAGTGATCAGATTCAACTGCTCTACCGTATGCATGACAATGAAATTAGTCTGTAAAGGAAATAGTCTTGATTGCAACACTACACGTAGTCATGTCTGTGGAAAAACGCCCCTATAATTTTTTTTACGAAGACGACAGAGCTCCCAAACTTCATTTAGCAAAGATTGAGTCGTTATAAAAAACTATAACAGTTTCTAGTTTTTATATTTAATAAGATGCCAAAGTAGCACAAGTCGAGTTTTCTTTTTTTAGTTTTGCGAATTACATTGTGAAATGCGGTCGATTTAGCGGCATATTTGACAACTTTGTGCAACCACAATTTTGGTTGACTTTTGATTTGTGATTTATGAGATCTGTTTTGTACAAAAATGCAAAACAAACTTTTTCTTAACATTTCTAGGGGGTCTACCTATGACTTCGACTCGTCTGAACCTGGTAATGTGCTTTGGAACAAATCACAGCATGCAATGATTGGCTGCGCTTGTCACTACTCAAATTCTTATCAAATAGAGCTTGGATCTATAAATCTCACACTACTTCATGTTTTTATCGAGGGTAGGTAGGGCAAGTTGCAACAAGAACAAGAAACCTCCTGCTACACAAAGGAACCAAATGTACAAAACTGTATGGGTTGTAGGTCCCGATTACATTGAGTGTTTCCGTCCAGGCTTGAGATTTCAGCCCGTATAGGGGCACTAAAACTTCAGCAAGGTCTCGTTAACAAATAGTAATAAAATGAATCAGTTCTGATTATACGAGGCCTAAACTGACTTCCTCATGAGACGGCTGCTCTGCTGCATCCACGAAATGGCTGCATGTGATTTAGAAACTTAACGCCCAAAGTTTGAATTTAGGCCGCCCCCCCCCCCCGGCTTTATATAATCCAAAGATAAAATCATCCCTGCTCCGGACTGATAACTCAGACAGAGCTGAAAACTCTCCATGTAATTGGGCTCATAAAGCCATCAACATACTTGTTAAACGCCGCAACTCTTTGCAAGTTAGCCAACAATGAAAAGCTGTCTTCTTCATTGTTATCATCCTGAAAAAAGGTAGTATATCAGAGATAGATTCATACTGCAATAACCTGGCCAAACTCTCACAGTGCTGTTTTCTTACCGTAGTGGCATTCCTTTTCAGATCTTTTTTCAAATGTTCAACAACTGTGTCTATCAACTTCTGTAACGACACCTTCTGTATTATAAAACAACATTAGCAATTCATTTTATTAAACAATGCTTTGAGGGCTAAGTCATTTTTCTGTTAAGATTTTCGCAAAGGATGCGGGTTTAATCTTTACCAATAAGATTCTCGCTGTGCTAAGTTACAGAAATGAATATTTGCTATATGTTTTAGTAAACTCTTGCGGTCGTTAACAAGGGCAATTGAAGCGAACAAAGTGGACTAACTTTAAACACAGATCGATAACAACGGTCTGAAATTCCTCTTACAATGAAGGGCAAAATTAATGCAAAATGGCACTGTTTTCTTTCATGCTTTACGACTGACGGGAGTATTGAGAATCAACTCTAAGAATACAACTTAAAAAAGGATTCTGTGAATAAGACAGTCTCAAGCTAAATTTACCATAACGTATGATCAAAGCGACTACATGCGAATCAAACCAATGATTGATGGAAATCCAGTTACAACGTTAATACTTACTGCAGTATTACTCAAAGGATAGTCACTGTTTGTCAATGTTTCAAATGTCTTTGCGCACTCTTCCAACAACTAAAGAAATAAAACTATTAATAATCCCTTCCATAGATAGCTGTAAATATAAAAATTAAATTATAAGAAAAATGTTTCAACTTGGTTGAATTCTAAATTTTCTCTGACCCGCTAAAGTCATCTTCGAGATGTTGCGAGAGGCTATGACGTCTAGCAAGGAACCTAATAGAACAGCCCATCAGTCATGATCATTTCTCTTTGATTTCTTGGGTTCTTTTCCATGTTTTAAAACTGTGCAGTTGACAATATACAAAACATCAGCAAGTGTTATAGCTGTCAAGAGCTGGAAGGTTGCGTAGAATCAAAATGAGCAATGCCCTAGCTTCAACGTAGGTTGCTTTCAAAAATGGAGCCTCAGATTAAAATTTGGCAGCAGATAAATACCTAACTAAAGGCAAACAGAAGTTCCGTCAGACAGGATTCGAGAAACATAGCAGTGAAATAACTAGCGGCGAAACAAGTTTCCTTCCTGGGTTGATGTTACAACAGCCGCTGGACCCATTCTCCCCAAAACTTTGTCTCAAAACAAAATGGCGCCGATTTTAAGCAATTTTCGACTTTTTAAAAGTCGTAAAAATTTGAGGATTTAACAAAATTCAATTTCGGGTTCAATGTTAGAAGATAGTCTTTGGAATAGATAGTGAGCGATTTTTTTGCCTGATTACTTTAAAAAGTAAGTGGATTCACTTTGACGGCGAAAAACAATTTGGGGTTAGATGCACTTTATTTAAGAGTAAGAAGGCTATGAAAAATTAGGGCAAAGTAAACTTTTAAAAGGATAAGTCACACTTTTAAGCTGGAATTTAAATATAGTCAATTTTAAGCTTTTTTATATAAAAAGACCAACTATTTTGTATCTCAAAACATGTATGAAGAAGATAATTTTTTAAAGTATAAAAAGCAAAGATTGTACTAACTGTGGTTTTATTAATGCTGCTTTGACCGTTATTCAAGGAAAAGTCGATAGGAAGCAAAAGCGAGAACAGATGAGCGACAAATACAGTTAACCGTCGGTTACTAAATTATCAGGGTTTACAAAAACAATTCACCTTTTATTTCTGGTTCAATTTTACAAGATAATCTTTGATAGTGAGCGATTTTTTCAGTTTGTTAGTTTAAGAAGAGCAAGTGGCCAATTGCAACACAAAACATCATGTAACTTAGCTACCATTAAATATTACAAGAATTGTATAAAATGCTATATAGGAATATTCTACAAGTTTGGTCACTGATTCATCTTCCATCCAGATTGAGATCCACATGTGAAAACAACTAAAGTGTTTGAATATTCTATGTACAAACTAAGTATATAGGTGAAATTTAATATTAGTTTATAATATAAACCTAACGAATACCTTTTTCTTAGAAAATTTACAATGTTTATTTCTTTTGAATAAACTATTGTATTATATTGTATAGCAGGAACTAAAAATAGTACATACCCTACTATCCGTGTGTTTTTCAACTATATCACACAACTGGTCCAACAGTTCTTCCAGTCGCTTTGAAATAAAAAAAGAAAAAATATTAGCTTCACAAAGGGAACTTCTGTTAATCTTAGTCTTAAAACTGAATTTCTTTTTTTACATGCGACTTGTTTGTGGGCATCTCGATCATTTTCTGAAACTTGAAGTAAGTGCACAGTTAACAGAAAGCACAGAATAATTGATATATATATATATATATATATCAATTATTCTGTGCTTTCTGTAAACTTTTATAGATTTCGCTCCTTTT
>JAOBBB020401189.1:0-17251 GCA_025331005.2 Zoanthus gigantus | reverse complement strand
CATTATAGATCGTATACATTTCCGAGGTTCCAAGCTTAACCGTAGCCCGAGTAAACGCCTTTACAGGCGTCTAGTTACAAAAAAAAAATAACACTTATGGTTCGTTGACAGTTTGAAAGAAACAGAGTATGCATTATGTCTTTTATTACGGCTATGCCAAAAACGTTCAAAAAATCATTTCTGAGCTTGGGATTCCTGTAACTCTAATGAAATCTAACCCTTAAAGAAGTGCCTTGACATTCACATCGTCTTGAGTTAAGAACTGATCCAGCAGGACATTTACGCTTTGGACATACGCATCTACATTTAGAGTTGCGATATTTGCCGTAACGACACTTTCTCTTCTTACAAACGCACTGGCATCTTTCTTGGTCCCATACCATTCTCCGCCAACAGGATTGAGGCTGCATCGCTTCGCACCGGCATTTACAGTAGATTGGGTCCCAAACATGGTACTTGGGACAGTATTTGGGGCCGGGTTTGCAGACACAGCGGCAGTTATCCTCCTCCCACACCTGGAAGGTATACGAGTAATAAAAATAAAAAAATAAAATAAAATAATAATAATAATAATATCAGCTTTAAGTGATACAGCTTTTAACAACAGTTTTTATAACTTTGTTTTGAAATATTAAAAACAAAAATTGTTAAGCGATGCACGCTCTATTTAATTTTGAAGTTATTTTTCACGAACGATCTTGTTGCTTGTTGTTGTGTGGTGTGTGCCACGAATACTGGATTTTACGGTTTTATCGGTTGGTTTTCCTTACTTTACTAATGTTGTTCAGTTGCTATGCTCACTTAGTGGGTGGCTCCACCTGAATTGTTCTTCAATTGGTACAGGATTTAATGGAACCGAAACCAATTGTAGAATTGCACACAGTTGAGGCATCCTGCTGATGAACAGTAACTGTTTTGCTATTTATTTTCAGCAGCATTTTAGTTATGTCTGTTCAGATATCTATTTGTTTTTTTAAAGTGATCCATGTTTATTGAGGCTGTCCTTGAGAAACAACATATGTTTAGACGTTTTTCACTTAGGTTTAGGAGGTTCGATTTAGACATCCAAAAATCCGCCTCAGGTAAACCTACCAAACGCCGACGCACGAATGTCAAAGAGAAAAACTTCATGTTTTATAACATCATCCCACGAAGAAACAAAGCCATGCAGTAACCGACTTTTACTAAAGTGCTAAAGGTCAATAGCGCTTTCAGTCTTCAACATTTGTTTCTATTGTGTATGCACTATAGGTAAATGGCCTACGTGGGTAATTAGAAATTATATCTCAAGGAGGAATGAACTAAACATCACTAACATCCACTAAGGATGGTATTTACTACGAGTCCATGTAGTATGTATGTATGAATGTGCGTAACTTCGTATGCGTACGTACGTAAGAATCTATGTACGTTGTGTATGTGTGTATGTATGGTGTGTATTTGACGTGTTCGTGTATATGGAAGCAGGGTTGCCAAGAAGATTTAGAGTAGCCGGGATGCTAAAAGAGTAGAAGGAGGCCCCACAAAACACGAAACACATCTTACCCTGATCGCTGCCTTGATCCTTCTCATCTTGTTTTTCATAGAACTTCCTCTTTTTAACAAAATTAAAATCTAGCAAAAGTCCTGGTCCACTTTCTTCTCTACATGAACTTGCGTGATGACGTATTTCGCAAGTATATACTAAATATCATGGTAATCTTCAATATTGGATCTGATGTGAAAGATCCCCTTTATTCTCAATCTTGACACACTCAAATTTTATCCATTTTATTCCTCCGTTTCAAGTTCGTTTTAATGTCTACTGTTCAGTTTTAATTCTTACAGTGTCGTGCAGCTTCACTGCTTAAAATTGAGCTACAAACATGAAATTATAGTAGCCGGCGCATTTTTCTGAGTAGAAGGTGGAATGCACCGATTGCCAGCTTGTTTTGGCAACCTTGTGGATGTAGTATGATACTAATAAAGAATATTTGGTGATAAGTGAGCAAATTAGAAAGCGCACAATTAACCTGATACTGATATTAATTCTCACCTGTGTCTGTGGATTGCAATCCGATGGCTGGGTCACACATTGGCATTGACATCGTGTATGATTGGTTATTGCTATAGCAACAGTTTTACTCATGTACCTGCCATTACTCCAAGTGATCTGATACGTTCTCAGTTTTATTGTGTTGGTCACTATTCAAAACATAGAGAATTTTACACCATTAGATGTTATTCACTGTATACAAAAATCCGAATCCTTTACGAGCAAAGTGACCCATGAACTCGGCGCTTATCTCCGGTTTCTGTAGTGTTAAGCGGATGAGAGTCTTTAACTCTCCCTGAACGGGACATTAATCAATAGCAGGTTAGTTCCCAGCAGATTCTGGTATTTATTTACCGATCTCCCAAAAATTGAAAGTTGAGTTAGCTTTAAAGGGAAAAAAATCACTCAAATCAGGTTCAAATCTCGGGAGAGCCGGGATCGAACCCAGGACCCTTTGGTTGCAAAACAGAAATCAAACCAACTCCATCAGCCACGCAGCCACTGATATAAATCATTCTCGTCCCCAAAGCCCAACGGTTTTCTTAGTCGGCGGCTCCTTCGCACGAGAAAACGGAGGACTCTGGAGACGGAAACTGGATTTTCCAGTCCTTTCCTAGTGCGAAGGCGCCGCCGGCTAAGAAAACGTTGAACTCTGGGGACGAGATTGTCCTAAGCCCAGAAGCCAAGGGAGAAGTCCTGGGAACGAGGTTGTATTCACCTCCGTAAGTCGACTTAAGCGACGTTTATTCATTTCAACTTCGAATTGATTAAATCACATGTTTTACCTTCTCGCCAACGCAAATTAATAGTTTTTTTCAGTAAAGACTAGTCAATGATTATTATATAACTATTAGTTCTCATCGTGGAAAGTGGAAATTTTAAAAATTGGAAACCCCATCATCCTAGGAGCCTCGAACTCAACTTCATGAATCACCCAAGAGATTTTTTAATCAAAAATACTGGGATTAGCCTGCTTATTAAATTGCTGGAATCCGAAGCCAATAAAAGAATCCAGCCAAGGGAATCCCCAACCAATTGACCAGTTTCGAATTAATTCCCAGTTGCTGCTGATCTAAATGACTGCAGACTCATTCTATACAGTGTTAACCTCCTTTGTTGTTAAATATTCAAAAATACTTGCGAGAAAGAGCGACAAGTCGCACCTCCAACGATAAACACAATTGTAAGTAGTGTAAAACTGCATTGGCATTTAGGAATATTTTACTCCATACTGAGGCTAAGAATGTACAAATTGAATACATTGTCATTGTTGTCAGCGGCAATAGCAAATTCGAAAATAGTCTATTCTGGAGGTATATACTTCATGCTAGTATGCCAGCTAGGGTTACGGTCTCCCTAAGAAGGGGGTATATACTTACTTGTTAGGGAGATTATATGAAGGGCGACTATATGGGATACTGGTATGAAGTACAAGCGGTTCAAACAATGAAATCCCAAACCCCGGCCATGTTTGATACGTCATATAAGGCTATTATTTAATCCCTTTTACCTTGCACTGCGCAGTGTGATATTCTCGGCTTGGCGTTACAAGACCCAGCACAACGATGGAGTTTAATAAAGAAAGGAAATGTGAAACCTGAATCGTGCTCCGGCTGAGGGACTGGGACTACAACAGGGTGTGGTTTGCATTCCTGGTTTTCTAGTTCCACTCCTTCAACGCGCGCGAGCAGACCCGACCGACCTAATCGGAAAGGAACTGGAATATCTTTGATATTCATCAGTTTTTTGAAAGACTTCATGGAATTTACTCTTGACATTATCCGCCTAATTTCCGGTGGAATTATCTGTTGACAACAGAAAAGCGCGCAGAGTCAGAATAACTACTACCACCCTCAGAATTACCTCAACATTTATCACCATCATTGTATCATCATCAAGACAACTTCAATATTACTAGTAATAACTATCGATAATTGCCTAATAGCAAGACAAAAGCTCGAGGACAACAGAACTGAGCTATGCAAGCAATTGCTGGTTTTCACCTGACGTCATGGCGGCCATGTTGGTGTACTCTTAACAAAAGAATTTTGATTATTTCTTTTGTTTGCGACACCAACATAGCCGCTATGTCTATTATCTTTTGTGTCTCTTGGGTTTGTATGAAAACGAAGAATGGGAACTGGTGCTCTTATTTTACTAGTTGAAAAAAAAAACTGAAATATCTCAGAGTATACTTTAAGTGTAGAAATTAGCAATTTAATTAACATATTACGGCGTGTGTGCCACGCACGAAGTTAACCGGAATTAGTGTTGGCAAGCTATAGCCACTTGATAACTAATTATAGAAGGAAATCCGGCGCCGGTTAGTTACGTGCTTCTCTAGGTCCGCGCGTGTCAGATTTGTTGTAACTCGCCTCCTCCGTAAAAGCGATATCACGGTAGTTCACCCAAACTTGGTACGAGGTATATTGTTAAATAAGACAGTTTCACTGTTTGATAGTAAAAAAGGGTAATTTGTAAATTAAAGTATCTTTGTATACATTAGTAAAATATATTTTACAAGAAGTAATCAGAGATTAAAAGTGCATTCGGGAAGCTTGCATGGCTAGGCTGATCATTTAAAAATGGACAGATGATGATGACTGAATAGACCAGTTAGCTGATCTAAATGACTGCGGATTCATTTTATGTAGTCTTAGCTTCGTTTTGTTGTTAAACATACAAAAATACTTGTGTGTGAGAGAGAAGTTACTTCTACATTTGTGCAACCTTGTATGAAGTTCTAACACCTGCGCTTGCCGGCGCGTAAGTCGTACACAGTACTGTCAGTTATGAATGAATAAAACACGAGACGGAAGAATAATATATCGTTAAAAAAGTTGTAGTTACTCGCCAAAACTGAAGCTATCCGCACTAAATTGACAAAGATTTGTTCCATGAAATGAAGATGGCGGGAACTAGAAAGCGTGAACCGAAGCTTGTATGAAATGACAGGTCTTGTTAGCACGTAGGTCGTGTATTGTACTGTCAGTTATCAAAGAAAAAATACAGGAAGTATGAATAATATATCGTTAGAAAAAAATTGTAGTCGTAGTTACTGGTCCTATCCGCACTAAACTAACGAAGATTTGTCCAGTCAAGGTGGCGCAAACTAAAGTGAACGGAAGCTTGTGAAGAGTTCCTGCCCATGTTAGCACATAACGTTTAGCATTAGAATGCATGGCTTACCCCTGATGGGCTAGCTGCCTAGGCTAGATCTTATTAGTAGCTGTTTCGGTGTAGTATAACGCATGCGATTACCTCTGAACGGGTTAGCAGCCATGGCTAGATCTTATAAGCAGCTGCATGTCTCGGTGTTCAGTGTAGAAGGCCAGGGGCTACGACCCATAGAAGATAATAAATAAAAGTGAAAGCACGAAGCTTGTGGGATGTGTGTTTTTTTTTTTAATGATAATAATCAAGTAAATGTGTGTTAGTAGCTAATTTGAAGCAGCTAAACTAAAAATAAAAAACAAAATATATAAAAGTTCTTCGCTTTTTCTTCACGTTTTTGTAAAAAGGATGTCATTACAATAGTGTATCCGAAGTAGAAATATCACAGAAATTCCGCCCAGAATCGTTAAAAGCCGATTCATATAAGCTGCCAACATTGAAATTTCTCGGCAGCAACGCTATTATACTTTTTCCCGCATGTTTGGTCTGTTTTTATATCATATCACAAATTGAGAATTTTTATTATACATTGCTATAAAAACCAATTTTAAAACTGATTTTGACCAAATACCAAGTCAACAACTTAGTTCAATAAACTGTCAAATAAAAACAAGCTTCGTATAATAATAATAATAATAATAATAATAATAATAATAATAATAACAAAAACACGTTAGAAACCTAAAAAGGTACACTTAAAACAACAAAAAGACATAAAACTAACAAAACTAAGGATTTTTAATATTTCAGTAAATTCTTTGTCAGTCGTGCTGCCGACCTTATCTTTGATCTGTGTTTTACAAGAGCACAAAATCAATTGAGATAATGTGCACGTGTGTTAATAAAGTCATTTCCAGCTTTCTAGTTTTTTTAAATCTAATAACTTGTTTAGACACATTCTGATAGAAAAAATGTCATTCCCAAACTAAATATATTTAGTTTTACAAGTAGTTAAATATACACCATAGTGAATGAGAATTTTTTTTTAAAAAACTGAAGTCTCGGACTGTAGTCCTTGGTCGGAGTGAATATTTAGTGTACGTAGTTAGGTCGGTATTTTATGAGAACTGAGAAAGTAGACGCATTGGAACCGTGAGAGCAGTTAATAACACGAGCAATACTTACATTGCCGATAACAAAATTTGGAGTAGACGAAAAAACTGTAAGTAGAGCTGCTATACTGAAGTATTAAACGTCATTTGCTCGTGTGCAGGCCGATCTCCTCAATTTCTACAAGAGTTTATTTTTAAATGCGAAATAATGTATGAGAACAGCCAAGACGTTTAACTGATCACTGAGATTTGAGGAGACTTTTATTTGCTTATTATGAATGTTTTTTTAAATCAAAAAATAAGTTTTGATTTCTGAGAATGGACAAATTGTTGAGAACTTGCTTCCTCCCATTCAAGCAGTCATTCTAATTCCATTTTATGTCTAACATTTTGAAACTGAATAAAAACTTAAACGATTTATCAGAAATCAGTTATAATTAGTATTACGTTTGTTAAAGTTTTACATTAGTCTGTAGTGCTTTTGGTTCTATATTATACTGCATGTATATAGTAAAAGAATTATACTTTCACCGCTGAGTAATTATGCAGAACCGCATAAGTTTCAGTTCTTATACAGGAAAACAACTAAGAATTCTGAATTACATCATAGTTAAATCTACTTAGCTGGTACATACTTACCATGGCCGGATGTGTTTTTACTAAACATTGCAAATTATCCGACAGCATGAACACAAACAAAGTCGCAACTAAACTGTGTCCTTTCATGATCATTCACGATAGACTATCTTGCCGAAATATCTCCGTTTTACAGCAAAACAATACATCATTACATGACTCATAAATCTACTCAAAACTCGGCCCAATGTCACCGCCGTTATATTGTCTTTCACCGCTATATGGGGCAATTTGCTCCCGTATCAGCACCAGTGTGACGATGAGAATAGAAAGCAATTTACTGAATAATCTCAATGGGGTCCGTTGAACTTAGTGGAAAGACCGAGGAAGTAATTGCTTTGACCGGAAAACAGCACAATATAAATAAATATCGGATTATATCATCAATTGGGAACTGCGGCGCTGGTAATTAAACTCATGATTAAACAGAAAAGAGCAGTGAAAAGAAGCCTAAAGCACTGAATTTGTTAACCGCAAATAAGTCAAACCTAGGGCTTATTAGTTTTACCAACTACACCCATTTTCCCTCCCTCCCTCCCTAAAAAAATGTTTTTAAAAGTTTTAGGCGGGCTCCTTTTGCTTTATTAAAAAGGACCCCGGATGTTTGAAATCAATACTTCAGAAATAGAAATGACGTGATACATCTCCCTCCAAAGATGGACAATCAAGATTGCTAAAACCACATAAATACCGGGCCATTGTTTAAACAACAAAGAAACTCGCACAAACATCCCTTGGACCGAAGTTGGAATTAAAAGAACGCAGAGCTTTTAACTTTTTATCACGCCCAAGGGTCCTCTAAAATTGTTCTCGAGACGAAAATAGAGACGTAAACAAGCTGCTTAAAATAGTTGAAGAAAGGCGTTTATCGGAAAGGAAGTGGTCTCTTTATACCGCCACTATTCAAAGAATTTCAAAATTTTTTCGAAGTAAAATTAAGTTTCATAATTTTCCTATATTTTAATATTCCTGGCCTTGTTCTCTTATCCTAATAAGGGTGTTATACACCTATAACACCAGTTTTGGATTTTCACTTTATTCCTCTTTAGTCAAATCACATCCCCTAACAACTCAGTGCTTTATTTCAGCCTGGTTCACACTTGTGAAAAAGCACAAGAACAAGAACAAGAAAATCCAAGTGCGAACATGCGTGAAACAAGCATAAGCAAAGAACACAACACAAAGTCTACTTTGCATGCGCACGCATATCTTTCATTGTTTTATGTTTCTTTCACGAGTGTAAACATAGTTTCGTTATACTTGTGCTTATTTCACAAGTGCGAATCAGGTAAGTATTTTTTAAAAACGACTAGCTTTCATTGCTCCATCGAGATCCTACTGTTCAACACGTAAAGCCTGTTTTTATGACCGAATTTGAAAATAAAGTCACAATTAAACTTAATTCTTTTTAACAAAATTCTGCCTAGCAATAAATGAACCATGACTTATAGTTATAGGGCAATTATGATACTTTTCATAACATTTTTCTGGAATGCCAGTTGTATTGGCGAGACTTTTTTTGACAAGCTTCACAAAAATCATCTGTGTGCTCTTCTGATGTGCTAGCACTAGATTTAGTCTCATGATAAAAGTAGTACTCCACAAAGATTGAATCAAGCCTTCGCTAAACCAACAAATAGGCATGTTCACGCCAAGTTAAATTTCTTGTTCTCACGTATTATTCAGTTTTAACATTTCTATATTTATCTATTCTTAGATCGGTATGCACTTATATTGTTAGAAACTTGCACATAACTAGTCCAAACCATTATACATATTGTTTTTCTGAAATGATGGCAGTAGATCCTGCCAAAACGGCATGTAATTGTAACACTATTACAAAAACTCCTAAACGTTTTTATACAACAACTTTGAGAACAGGTAGATGTTTTGAAACAACCTCTGCGGACTTTAAAAGACCAAAATATTCTGAAAACAAAAATAGCCACTCAAGTTTTCTAGTTTCTGATGTTGTCTATATAATATTACAAGTTCGATAACCAATGGGGTTATGTCCGAAAATCGGGAAGCATAAGTCAATTGTATTCCGATTTTCATTACGGTTTAAACTAAAGTAAAGCAGATGCGATTCCTGGAGCTGGAGTTCCCTGTCAAGCCTTTTAGTATATTGCGTAGGAATCACAAGAGATAAGGTTAGGAGCCTTATACCCCGACAACGCTCAAAACCTCACTTGCCCTTCGTAAACAAGGGTAATTTGTTGCATCCAATATCATTTTTATGTGATTGAATTTCGAGATTTTAATCTTCGAGTGGTATTTTTTTTAGTTTATAAGTACTGAATTTATCCACAGAGATGACAGCAATGAAAAAATTGTCCTGTTTTTAGTCGCAGCAAATCAGCGACGCGAACGATGAAATTTCACTAGTGAAAAATCATCGTTCGCGGCGTCTGGTTGGATGAAGATGTTCTCACAAGTGAAAAGTGATCGTAAGACAAGCCACGTCATCCTTGGCGCGAAAACTGGCAAGCCGCTTTTTTATTTTCACATCAAGATGCCAGAAAGGTTTGTGGACGTCGCGGTTCAGTTGACAATTTTATTGCAGAACAAGAAAACAAAGCCACATCACAAAAAATACGAGATATAAAGCTTTTGCAAACTTTTTTAGGAACCAGGAATGAACTTATAAAAGTTAAATATTCCAGCATTGGAGTTAAACGAACAGTCTGCGAGTTTGTCATTTCGGTAAGAACCAAAGATGGGAAAGACTACGAAGTCTATTGACAAGTTTTGAACTACATTTATTCACTAAACTTCTGAATCACAGCTATCTATGGCTTTGTTCAGCGGGGCTGTCATGCAAGGGGGCAATTTTTCAATCAATATAAGTATAGGTAATCGCATGGGGTAGAGTAAAATTAAGGATTAATTTCTCGAGTGTTTTCAATTTTTTCCAAAATTGCCCGAGTCGCGGAGCGATTATATGCTTATGACATCGAGGGCAAAATTCTTCGCGCGCTTTCTTCTAAACCAATCAGATCAAGACAAGTAGCATTGTATGCAAATCAAGTTTTAATATGCAAATTCATTCAACGGCTTTCAGGCAAGAAATTCAGCCTTGAAGAAGAGAATATTTCTCAAGTATTTCAAAAAAAGAAAGTCAATGATAACTTAAGTGAGTTCATTGTACCTAATCAGAATGTCAATCGGAGTAGGAATCAGAGAAAATAATCCGCTTAAATGGACGTAGTTTGGGAGTTTGGTTTGAACTTGCTTGGGCTGCATGATCGCCAGCTACATTCAGCGTGACATTGCAGTTGTTGAAGTTGAAAACATTTCCAATGGCTGATCTAACTGGAGTTACATGAGGCTGAAGTGGAACAGGTGCTCTCTGGAAAGTTGAATGGAGGTCTTGCTACCATCGATGATATTAGAGATCATTTGCTTCTCGTTTTCATCACCTTAGTCGTAGTTATCGAGTCCTTTCTCGCTTGTATGGCCGGTGATGTTCTTAATTTCACATTTTGGAACAGCAGAGCCTTTCAACTTTTTCACTACTGTCTGCCTGGCGCATGGTTTGTTAGTGTTTTTTTTATCAGGACAAACGTCTTTCAGAGATGAGTTTTCTTTCATTTTCTTCATGACCGTGTCGATCGTATTTTTCCCCATTAGCTGCTTTTTGAAACAGATTCCAGTCATTGCTTTGTCGATCACTGAAAAAGTAAAAAGGGCCACTTGTTTTCATATCATCTGGTCTTCTATTTAGATAGGCTTTGAACAGCGACACAGGGCATTTAGCTTGACCAGTGGCGAACATTTTTGGTGTGACGCTTCGATGTTTTACTCGCAAGCTGCCTTGCCTGGTTTTCGTGGGCCCCTCGGCAAAAGTTACGAAATGCAATCCCCTTGACATCTTTTTAGATTGTAAAATCCTCGACACTCATATCACGATGTTCCTGGCGTCCTCTAAGGCCAATATGCATGGTTAAAAGCTACCACATGGTGTTTATAAGGTAACGGGAATTGTTTTGACCCAGCTGACCGTAATCTCACAGAATTTGCTCTTATTGCTCGGTAAGGCTTTTTGCTTCGTTTGGATGCTTTCCCATTCCTTGCTGTTGTAGCTTTCGCGCTTTTCCTTCCAGCGCTTTTCTTAAATTCTGGAACTCTACATCTTTTAAGGTAGATTTGGGATAGTTTTTCCCTTTCAAATGCCGTTCCAATGCTGCCTGCATCACTTTCTGGCTCGTAGTCGTTGCCATTGTTACGGCGAATTTCAGCGTAAAATTGTGACAGAGTTTTGTCGAGAGTTCGATGCTCGTACTCTTCAAGCGTTGTTCAACTTTTCTTTCTGCTGCCCACTCCTGAAGCACCTTTATCCCATAATTTGTACTTTTTCTAGTATTTTTGTGTTCACTAGAAAACATTAAATCTATAATTCCGTTTTCATTAACTTCGGCAAACCGCGAAGCCATTGTTGCCAAAAACAACATATTTCGGAAACCAGCTAGTGACCAATCAGCGCCAAGTACTTTTGCCCTCAATTAACAAAAACCGTCCCTCGTGAGCCAATCAGTAATGAGTAATTTTGCCCTCTATGCTATAAATATACTAATAAAAAGATGATAAAAAATCAAAGAACTCAAGGAATCAATATATCCATCCTAGATTGTCTCGAAGAATCCTCCCAGGAACCATTTAAAATATTTTACATAGCCAGCAAGGAATGAACATCCATCCAAGATTGTCTCGAAGAATCCTCCCGGGTACCATTTAAAATATTTTACATAGCCAGAAAGGAATAAACATCCATCCTAGATTGTCTTAACGAATCCTCCCAGCTACTATTTGAGATATTTTACACAGTCTGTAAGGAATAAACATCCATCCTAGATTGTCTCAACGAATCCTCCCAGGTACCATTTAAAATATTTTAGATAGTCAGGAATAAACATCCATCCTAGATTGTCTCGATGAATTCTCCAGGTACCATTTCAAATATTTTACATAATCAGTAAGGAATAAACATCCATCCTAGATTATTCTCGACGAATCCTCCCAGTTACCATTTAAGATATTTTACATAGTTAGTAAGGAATAAACATCCACCCTAAATTATTCTCGACGAATCTTCCCTCTAACTATTCAGGTGACATTCAGGAACAATCTATTTCCAAGCTCTATTGTATATGTCAATACGTGAAGTATTGGTCAGAATGTGTAGGTTTTTTAAAAAATGTTTTGGTTTTCAAGCTCTTTCAACCTTGTGAATAATATTCAGATGCAAGAGATTAGTGCACCACCAATGTGTTCTTCACACATTCATACTGAAACTTTGATTAATGGATCGTATAGCCCCCAAAGTAAACTAATTTAAAATTTCAGTAACGTAGTTGGCGTTTCCTTTTACATCTTTCACAGTATATTTTTAAAGTGTGCTCACTTTCAGTTAAATTAAACAGGAAGTTTATTCGGAACACGTCCCAAACGTGGATTTGGCTATAAATGCTGTACTTTGTTGTATTTTTGTTACTCCCTGCATGATGAAGCTTACATAGAGGCGAAACGCGTCGGAGAATAAAAGAAGTTTTAAATACAACTTACTGGACTGGTTGTGCTGCTCATAAGTCACTGTTAAAAATTAAAATATCGATTTCGAATATTTGACGCGCACGATCCGGTACCAGAAAAACCGCATCAGTGCGAGGCTAGGTTGAAAATTGAAAAATGTTATCCTGAAATATCCTTCAGGTGAAAATGTTTTGAAAAAAATAATAGGCATTTAGTAATCAGTCGATAGAACTGCGAAACGGAAGCAAAAACAAAATGTAAAATAAAAAACCCAAATCTTTGCAGGCGTCGCTATATTATAACTAATAAATACTTTTCCTGCCAGGTTAAGCACAAAGCGCTTGGATATTTAGTTCTGTTATCAAGGGCTCGTGCTTTTCCTTGTTTTGCTTTTTAAGAACCTAGTTACCAAATAGTGTTGTCTCAAATACCGTCTTGTTTGTTTAAGTGATGCATGGCTGATATCGATTATGGCATCGCTCAACATACAGCGAGAGACGACAGAGGTTTTCCCGCTTCTTCCTTGTTTTCTTATCATTTCTCAAAAGAATATCAAACGTGAACTCAATGTGTTTTTTGAATTTTTATTTAATTGCGTTGGATTTAAAAGAACAAGATACATTTTGTTTACCTCGTTTTTGCGCTTCTACTTTGGACTAGGTTCGTACGCTGCGGTTATTCGAAAATGGTTTATTAGCAGAATGCACCATCAGGGCGTCATGCACATAACAATTATATCATGTAGGAACACTGGGTCATTTTTTGAGTGCCTGTCATTCGGCATGTTCCTTAAAAGCATTGCATATAAAAAAAGGTAGACAATAAATTGTCATTAAATCCATACAAGTTATTGAGTCTAATTTGCTAATCACGAATATGATTACAGACGGAATTGGACGACACGAAGTCCTGTTACCAATTAATCCGATAATCATTACAATTTCCGAAAAGCAAAAAAGTACAATTTGAAGCTTTTAAATGCAATTTTTCATTCATGGTAAGTACATTTTCTGAAAAAATAAATATGGAAAAAGCTTTAAAATTTTCTTTAAACAGCCTTTGGAAAAGGCCCCTGCTTTGAAGGAAAGTTGTTCAGCTACTATAGTGATTGTAATCTATGTTGGGATTAGTGGATTTAGCTTAAAATACTTAAAATGATTAGCACAAGAAATGTAATTAGTTGTAATAAATCTCAAATTTCTCACTAATTGAAAGCAGGAAGTGCCCCCGCCCGTGTAAGATAGGGTTAATCGAGAGGAGTGCTAAGTAAATACCTTGCATCTTTGCGAACCAACTATATTATGCCAAACAGATTACGCTTACCTTAGGACTCTTTCGTACAAGAACGGCATCAAATGCCGGCAACAGTTCTCCCAAGGCAACAAAAAGACGTTGTGTTGCACAAGTATCTTTGCTGCACAACAAGTTCCAACCTAAGCAAACCAAAATCCCTATGGATACTACATTTCATGTTCACATTATGTTATATTTGCTATATTATTTAAGAAATAAAACATGTTTTCCGTGCCTTCATAGCCTGGTGAAAACTGAGGCAAACGTTTGGGAGAATTCGAGAGCAGATGCGTCGAGGGTTTTCACCTGATCGATAATTTTCACAAACTTTGCCGAGGTTTTCAACAGGCTATGGAGGCACGGACAACATGTTTTATTTATTTTAAAAAATTATTATTTTCAGTGTTAACAAAGAGAAAGACGATATACGAAGCGCTTACTCTAAATTCTCACAACTCGGAAACAGTCAAACCACATTGCTCACGCCATTTTCGTGCTTCATAGCGCTATGAAAACACACTTGTTGACCAATCAAAACACACGTACTATCCAAATTATTTTATGATTTTATAAACTACTTTTGATTTATACATTTAATAATTATACCATGAACACGCGTTGGATATGAGATGCATGATAGATATTCTACCATCCTCATATCCAACAAGCGCAAATGGAATAGTTGTTTTATTAAATTTATGAGCCTTCTAAGACCTTCGAAACTTGAGAATTACACCCAGATTTTTAGTCAGCTCGATTTCAGTTTTACAAAACGGCCGGAAGTGGACACGGTTTACAACGAAGAGAAAATCAAATGAAATGCGCGCCTTAAGCAACCGCAGTTGAATGAAAATTTGAATAGGCAAGCGGCTTTGCAGAACAAAGTATACAACAATCTCAATCGCAAATAACATCTGTTAAATGATTAAATAAAACAACTGAATTTGGAAAAGTTTTTTAAAAAAGTGTTAATTTCAATTAACTTTTTTTAAGTTAAAAAATTTAAGTTAATTTTTAATTTCTATCGCCAATCGACAGAATGACAGGGGCTTCGCCCTCGTCATTCTATCAGGCGACAGAAATTTGGAGCTCGTATTCTAATTGTTAAATATTGTTTAGGAAGGTTAAAGCTTGTTGTAACGATATAAATACTAACTGCAACGTTTTAGGAAATCCCAAATAATTGTAGGTATATTGGAAGTGGAAAACTTATGTTTCCTTTTCTCTTTCTTTTCAGAGTAAACACTGTAAATCTATAGAAATAGAGAGGCATCATCAACAAGGCTTTAAAACTTGTAGCCAATATAGCAAAAACAGAACCTTGATCACTTCATGCAAGCTGACTTAAAATTCGCAAATTATAAAGATATCTGTCCACCTACAAAAATTAGCGATATCAAATCGACGGAAGCCATGGATGAGATTCGGATTTTAAAACCATATTGGTTTGTTTCACACAATGGTAATCAATGGTAATCAATGGTAATCAATGGTAATCAATGGTAATCAATGGTAATCAATGTTAATCAATGGTAATCAATGGTAATCAATGGTAATCAATGGTAATCAATGGTAATCAATGGTAATCAATGGTAATCATTCATATCCGTTTTTGTGATTAGGCGTAATAAAAATAGTACCTATGCACAAAAGTAAAATTTATCGTGAAGACATTTAATACTTACCCAGTTTAAGCTCAGGAAATAGAACCATCAATGCATTGTATCCGTAAATTACTCCATTTTTGCTCCTTGAAACGTACCCTTCTTTATTTTCGGCCATTTCCCATGGTGTTCCAACGAAGGTTACCCCGTCAGACAAAAAGAAGTCTAAAAAGAGTTATACATGAATATGTCTGTCAGTAGAAGAACAACCATGGATACATGTCACAAAAAAAGAAATGAGCATAAGCCAAGAATATACTTACCTGGTGCGAAGACTTCTTCAGTGACAACTGGAGATAAATAGCTATTTTCGGGAGTAGAGTTGAAAAGCATTATCTGTAACTGAAGATTATAAGAGCAAGATTACAATTTATGTCCAATATGATATTCCTCAAATTGACTAATTTTTGGATATTCTGGATGATACCAATATTTACAATTCAATCTAGCTAAATCAATCAAGAAACCGAGTGACCAACTGGATGGGCATATAACTAATGTCGAAAAAATATATATAAAACCATTCGTTCTGCATGCGGCCGAAGTAAACCGCAAGGAGTTCTGGGTTGCGCAGTGCACGAGCAAAGCGTATGATTCGGTCTGTAACTAAATCTCCTTTTCATGTTGACACCGCACGTGGCATTTACGTGGTCAGCGATGGCGAATTTTGATCAAGATCTTGCATGTCGGTCTTTGCTTGGACCCCCAGCGAATTCAGTTGAAGAGCTTATATATCACAACAAAAAATTTTTATTTTCATTTCTAAATATCGTAAAACAAGACGTTTTGACAAACATAAAAAAGGCTTTCGTACAGGTGCTTAAAATGTTATTAAAAATATAGAGGTTTTTTTAAACTTTGTACTCTGGATATTCTTAACTTAGTCTAATAAGCTTTCGATTGCAACTGCAATCTTCTTCAGATATGGTAACCTCAGATGGAGGTGAGATTACCAAGCCAAGTGAGTTAATTAGAAGGGGTGTGACCCCTAGCTTCCCCCTCCCCCCATCCCTTTGTCCTTCCCCGTCGCACGCGAATTCTTTCCCTGGATAGATGAATTTACACAATTCCTTTATGATAAACATTGGAGATAAAGAAAGGAAATCACCGGGTTCATTTCAATATGAATGGTTTTAAAATCTTATAACAGGAGAACAGAAAACATCGAGATGCATGGCACGGCTTTTTCCAGGCAAGAATTACAAATGCAGATGAGGTATCTAAAACATTCCCTAACTTTAAATACTTGTACAAAAAGATAATAACATATGAAATACAACGAATATGAAAACTCTTCAGAGTATTCTCTTGTACCCATAATATATCGCTTCACCTTTGCCAAATCAGCCACGCTAGAGAACATTCCTCCTGCTGGGTTTAACCAGCCCCAATCTAGTTTACGTTGCGGCTCATTAGCTACCGTATAACCAGTGGGGATATTTTGCTTCTGTCTACAAAACAGACAAAAAAATGCAATCACTGACTTTATTGGCCACATTATGACAATATATAGAGAGTTACACGATGAAGGGAAGATATGAATATTGTTTTCGAGTGGTGAAAAAAAAAGTTTTTGAGCGAGTATAATGTGTAATTTTTTTTTTATTATATGGACAAAGTGAGATGAACTAAAACAAAAACATCAGCTTAATTTTAGTATCATGGCACGGCAAACCTACCAATATTCCTTACATAAGAGATTACAACATTAAAACTAGTAAAAGTTACAGGCAAATGTTTGTATTTTCTTTTGAAAAGTTCACCAAATCGTCGTCTGAACCGGACCAACACTCAGGGTCTTAAAATAATTGAGGAGAAGGTGCTGCCTTTGCTTTAACATCTGCAAATGGTTAGACCTTCACGTC